>JBBIGA010000007.1:14004512-14018571 GCA_037576975.1 Alestes dentex | reverse complement strand
GTGTGTGTGTGTGTGTGTGTGTGTGTGTGTGTGTGTGTGTGTGTGTGTGTGTGTGTGTGTGTGTGTGTATGTGTGTAGAATTTTTGCTTAAAAGTTCACATCATTCTTAAAAGTAAAAGCACCAAAAGCCTTCTTTAAATAAAATAGAAGAACTATTTTGCTTCCTAAAAGAACCATGTGTGATATAGATATTTGTTTTTTTAAAGATTATATAAAGTACAGGGTTTTTACCAAATAATGGTTCTTTAAAGAACCTTTGCACTGTGAATTGTTTCTCCAGGCTGCCTTGAAGTTTCATTCGTTTCATCTGCACAGAGGGTTCTCTCATTCTTTGAAAACAAAAAATGTCGCTTTTATCACAACCTTTTTGGCATATTTATTTGAGTGTAACTCAAAATTTTAAGGCAGTCTGGTTACATAATTTTTAATCAGGCTGGAATCTTCCTTTCCTCTGATCGTTAGTGAATGTTCAAAGCTAAAATCATCATTTTGAAAAAGCAAATGTAACAAGTATTTCTGGTTTTTATTTTTAATTTTAATTTTTTATTAACTCAAGGATGATCAATATTTTTCATTTTTCAGATTGATAAGTAATTTGACTGGACAGTGGCATTCAAGTTCATGACAGTTTTCTAAAAATGTAGCAACGGGCAGTTATTGTAATATTTTAAATTGTTTACTACTGTGAACTAATGAACTAATGAAAGCCCAGACAGAACGCTTCCTTTGTTTATAGCCTTCCCATTGAGCATTCAAAAGTGGTTGCTCATTCTTCCACAAAAAGCCTGAGATAATTGCTGCAGTGGATGGATAAATTCACAATTATACTAATTTGGCTGTTTGGCATTACTGTGTCCAATGTTTTTTTTTTGTTTTGTTTTGTTTGTTTGTTTTTAACCTCCTATTAATGTACATTTCAGGTTTATTTAATTCTGGAAAAAATAAACAGAAAGAGCAGCTTAGATGGATAGATGGGTGGGTGACTGGCTGGGTGGATGGATGGATGGATGGCAGAATTGATGGCAGGATGGATGGATGGATGGATGAATGGATGGCAGGATGGATGGATGGATGGATGAATGGATGAATAGACAGACGGAGAGATGGGTATTATGCCTCTGAGATAAATGTATGACAATGTTTGTGTTCAGTGTTAATGTTCTCAACAGACAGCGTGAATGATAAATGAAGACTGACTTTCAGAACAAATTTACATAGGTACAAAAAGAGAAGGTAGCTCAGTAACTCCAGTCAACAGAGCTTTAGGAGCAGTGTGGGCTGGGCAGATAAATCACAGTGTCTGCGTTCGCCCTGTGGGATGCAGAGAGGTCAAATGAGGCTGGTCATCTGGGACTACAGCTCTTCCTGGCCCCTTTGAAGAATCACACACTCCATTTGTATGGGCTGTAGCTAGGCACGTGTGTGCTCAAGGATGCTTCAAGGCTCTGCCACAAGGGCACCCAGCAAGCAAATACACAATAATGATTCAATCCATCATTGCAAACGGTGATCTGGAATCAGCCCTCATGCAATCATACAGTTCCCAGCCCTTTTCAATTTAGCACAAAAGATCAAAACATGTAATTTCTTCAATGGGCCAATACCACTGGCCTTGTGGCCTAGACTAGGAGCAGTTTTATGATGTTCTTTCCCAATCAGGCTGGGGTGATGATCTCAATTAAACAGAGCCTGTATAAGCCTGTATGCTCATAGCCCTGGTCAGGGAAAAGTAAGAGACTCCAAATTCAGGTTGTTTATTGAAGATGACTATAATATACAGAGCATATAGTGTATATATAGTATTTTTTGATTAAATGGTTAAATTAACCCCCAAGTGAATGTTAAGGGAGACTGCAAGCTGTAGCTACTGTATCTGGTAATAAATTATTGGATATTTTGCCCTGTGCAGCAGTGTATATGATCACTGAACAGTCATTTCTTCTTAAAGACAGAGACAGAAACATTTATTTTCTCTGTTGTTTACTTGTACCCTCCAGCAGACTGTGTAAAACTTTGATGGTTGAAACAAAATGCATCATGAGAAGTGCCTGATAAAATTTTGTGTGTGCCCAGAAAGAAAACGGGGAAAAAAAGTAAGACAGAGGCCATTGACCTTTATTTAAGGCCTTGATTACCGAGATGATTCTGAACAAGCTTTCTGATGACCAGATCCAGCCCAGCACATTCATTAAATTTTATGTTAATGTTATTAGACCTTACTCAACCCCTAGTTGAGTTTGGGAGGTTGAGGGGGGAGCTGATTAGTTCCTGCACCAGGATTCGATGATACAGTAAAACTGGATTCCTCCAGCCTTTCTTGGTGTAAACTTAATGATCCAGCATCCCCTATCTAATGAGACTTAATTCTTGGATGTTTGCGCAACTTCAAAAGCCAACAGCAAGGATAACAAACCATGTTGTACATGTTGTGCATCTACTCTGACCTGCCCTTTGTTATTAGTCTGTTGCCTTTGTATGGTTCAATGTTAGACGTGTGAATAGTCCAGTGAGCATCTGAGAGTAGCACATAATTAACCCCAAACAAGAAAAGTGTATTCGTGGAGAGTGATTATTTTCCAGTCATCAGGAACTAGAGGTGCAGTATGCAAATACCAAGCTTGCAAGATAATATTTTGTCAAGTGCATTATTAAAAACGCATGTAATAAAATCTATAATAAGAAGGATGGTGCCACTGTGTTCATTATTGATGTGATGCTGAAATATTAAGGATTCCCTGAAGTGTTTTGTAGAGTGGGACCAGACTGGCTCTGAAAGAGAGCTACGTACAAGTTAAATATTTAAGGGGGGAAGTTATCAACAGGAGATGACTTTGCGCCAGTGCTGTATTACCTAATCACAGTCGAAATCTGTGCTTACACTTAAGCAATTATAATATTGTTTTTTGTTATGTGTCAGAAGAAGTAGAGATGCTTTTATAATAATTCAGTGTTGTATTGTGTATTGTCTCTGTTACATGTCTTATGTCTGACACAGCACACATTTCTCCGCCTGTTTGTTCCAGCCCACTGTAGAGATTTTAAAGTAAACCACTACAGAATCAAACTTCAGAGTTTTATCACTGATCTGAATGAGTCCATTCGATAAAAAATGGCCTGAATGATGACTGAGCAGGATACTGGTTAATGATGTTCAGACTGACATTTTTGAAATGTGATGTATCATTAAAAATGCCCTTTTCTCAAATGCCCTTTATTGTAGTTCAAAACTCTGAGAAACAAAAATAATTAAATGATTCGCTAAGAGTATGTGTTAAGGATTAAATTCTATTTGTGCAAAGTATTAATTGTAGATTAGTAATTATAAGTTGAGTGACATATTTTCATCCTAATTTGGACACCTGTGTCAGTGGGGAATTCCAGCCAAAAAAGCGTGAAGTTGTTGTATTGTAACCAGAGTTATTCAGACCAATCTTTTTAGGTATGTTTATCTAATTTTTTTTAATAAACATACCTTGTGTGTGTGGGTGTGTGGGTGTGTGCGTGTGTGTACAAAATATTGGGTCACAGTATTGTGCTAGGCCCCTTCCAGTGATGCTACAGCGTATTTGGGCAATGGCATGTTTCCAACTTTGTGGACACTGTGTTTGGGGAAGACCCTTTTCTATTCCATTATGACTGTGCCCCAGTGCACAAAGCAAGGACCATAAAGACATGGTTGGATGAGTTCGTTGTAGAAGAACTTGACTGGCCCACACAGAGCCCTGACCACAACCCCATCCAACACCTATGGAATGAACTGGAATGGATTGCAGGCCAGGCCTTCTCGTCTAACATCAGTGTCTGTCCTCATAAATGCTCTACAGAATGAATGGGCACAAATTCCAACAGAAACACTCCAAAATCTTGTGGAAAATCTTCCAAGAAGAGTGGAAGCTGTTATAGCTGCAAAGAGCATTTCAGATATAACCACTCTGAATACCTTTCTTTATATTCAAACAATTTTATTATGTTCATTTTTAACTGGTGGAATTGCCCTTTTAGGAAAGAACAACCGAACCCTGAAGCTTCAGAACCGCAAAACTGTTTCTGATTCTAACGGAAGCAGATCTGTTCTAAGGAGATGTTGTATCACTGTACTGTCCAGAGAACATTCTTATTGGATTTTGTTTTTATAGTTGTCTACATACTTGATAGTCTGTGGTAAATCCAGACTTTTCTACATATCTTGTCATTCTTCATGGATCTTTCTTCTTAATGCAATGAAAGTTTTTTTGTCTACTTTAGTGAGCATGAAAGCATGAGCTTCTTCAGTTCATGATAAACTGAAGGAGAGAGAGAATATTGAATCCCAGGTGATTGTGTTCATTCTTGTTTGATTCAAAAGAAAAGGGGATACTATTATGCAGTTAATTATCCTCAAAGTAAACATGAAAGGGGTGGGGGGTGAGAGCATGATAACAGCCATGCAGAGATTTACGCTGAGCTGAGTCGATGGCGAGGCAGACTAGGAGTCATGAATCTAAAATGAACGGGACATTACCTAAATGATCAAGACCAAAGGATTTAACGGATTGCTCTACCTGCTAATGCACCTTATTCCTCCCGGCACATTCGTCTCTTTGCCTTCTTCACTCAGTAAATAAGCATTAGGCCAAATGATGGTGCCTGTCTGAAAATATATGGGGGCTTTCTCTTCTTTAACAAATGTATTTGTTGATGAGTGCACGAGGAGGAGGGGTGCACGTGCAAGTTTATAGTGCAAATGCATACAGCACCATGAATGATGGTGCATGCATGCTGTAATTTGGTGTTGACTTCATTATATAGACCAATGTGTTGTCTTGCAGGTCATGCAATATACAGTAGATTGAACAAATTAATGCAAGAATTAAATCGTACAGCACAATTAATTTGTGGTCTTGCTTGCAATAGGAACAGTTGTATCCAGGAAAAGAGTTTCATGACTTACATTAGTAGATACATACTATGCGACTTGTGCGACATGTGCATGTGTTCATGTCTTTAAGTGCCATGGAGGAAATCACTACAGAAAAGATGGCAACCCTTTCTTTTACATTCCCTTTAGTTCTAGATATTGACTGGGCAAATGTGAAGTAAAATCTCCAAAGTACTTGGCATGATAGCTTGGTGTGTTCAGATAGTTGACACACACACAGGAGGCACTTGTGCCTCTTTTATTTAAACAGTATTGGTCGTAAATGCAAACAAAGGGGATACCAAAACATGGAGTGGCTTTAGAATAGCAGCAGAACAGAGAAAGGGCCAGAAAGAGTGCTGTTTCAGCTGCATGGTAAATCAGGACAGTTCAGAGGCCTTTTCGAAGCCCACTGTGGTGTAGAGGAGGAAAGCCCAGGAAACACCAAGTTCAAATGCTTTGGTTTACTTGACCAAAGCTGTTGAACCTTGACCAGTGTCTTCAGTGCTGAAAAGGCACTGCCAGACATACTGCTTTGGTCAACTCTGTTAAGAGGACAGACAAACAACACGCCACGCAAGCCAGTTGGCATGAAAGAGAGCGGACGCTAGACTCTGGCTCAGGATGTGTATTCGTAGGGAGAAAGAGAAATGCAGATCAGGTCCAAAAAATCCAGTGACAGTACTAGGTAATTATTTTGAGTTCCAATACAACTCTGAGTAAAGTGTTGCTCAATTAGCAGACAGTCTAACTAATTACACTGACATGTCTAATAAGTTTTAGGTGTTCAAATAATTATGCAAGTAGGAGATCTTTACTATGTTTGATTTATTAGCCTAACATCTAGAACTCTTTTGAAGTAACATGGTGCAAACTCACATTTTCACTGTAATGCCTCATGTTTACATAAGGAAGTAAATCACAAAAAGACAGTAAATGGTGCAGCAATATATAGGATATATATGCTTATATAGTATGTATTTGAGGATGCACTTTGGTCTGGACTGAAAAAGATTACTATGATTTTACGGTAAAATATATCTTATGTTTCTACTTATCACTTTTTCACTCTGTATAAAAGTGATATCTTACTGCATTCTTATTTTGCTTAATAGCTTGACCCTGATAAAGTATTCCTGTGT
This sequence comes from Alestes dentex, assembly GCA_037576975.1. Lineage (NCBI taxonomy): Eukaryota > Metazoa > Chordata > Actinopteri > Characiformes > Alestidae > Alestes > Alestes dentex. The sequence continues at coordinate 14,012,532 of JBBIGA010000007.1, read as the reverse complement.
AATTCAGTTGGACTATCTTTTAATCTTTTTTCTCCTTTTTCTACTGTATTTACTCCAGTATTTACATAATACTTTGGGGATTAATAGCTAAAATCTGTTGGGTATTTCATGATAGCATAGTTCAGTAATTCAGTAATTTGTGCCTCACACTTACCCAGTTAACAGCTAGAATTTAAGGGACTATAAAATAAATGTTATTGCAAAACTTTAGTCTATAGGTTAGTAATGAAAGAAGTAAGATGACAGGCATTGCTAACTTTGCCCAATCTGTAACATAAGGCCTCATAGTCACCAGGTAGCCCCAAAACAACCTTTTGGTTATTACCATGCCATTATGCCTCAAAAAATAGTATCCTTCAGCCAAAACTTGGAGTGTCACATCTGTGCCGCCTCTGCCATGCCCCCAGCGGTCAAACTCACCGGAGTTCTGAGCTGGGGAGTTCCCTGTCACATCTCCCTACTGTCTCCATCATGGTATGTCCTCGCATGTGAGGTATGTGCAGAGCCTTCAACCCTAGTGCTCCTTGTGACTCTTGTAGTGGAGCGATTCAAGTATTGGGACCGTGTCAGTGGACGGAAGGTCTGTTAGCAGCTGAACGGGTCCCTTCATGTGATTCTGAGAGAAAGAATCCTCATGTGTTTTGTCTGTCATTAAAGTCTGTTTGAGTTCCGTTAACTTCTGCATTTGTATCCTTTTTACCCAAGCTGACATGACATGAGAAGTAAAAGGGAAGATGAGAGGAAAAGTAAAAAAAAAAAAATTCTCAGTGTTAACGGTATGCTGTTTGTTTTGGCTTTTAATTGGACATGCAAGAAGTCTGTCTCATAAACCATGCTCAGCTTACATGGTGTTCTTGAGGTTTTGTGATGTTCCAGCTCTACAAAATATAAAAAATGCAGCTGCGGTTACCCCACTTTAAAACCTGTAAATTCAGGTGTAGATGCTCAGGCCGTGGTTAATCACTGAATGCATACATGAAAGTGTGATATTTAACACCAGCAGCCAATCATGTGAAAGATGAGGTGTGGCTTAATTTCTAAAGAAGCATAAATATATCATACTCTCTAAATATGTAGAAAGTAAAGCATTGCTGTTAAGTGGTCTGTAATTTTACAGTACATTAGCTGGCAGGATAACCATTTCACATATTTATTTATTTATTTATTTGTTTATTTACTTAATTGGAAGTTTATTTGTTATTGATGTTGGTGACATTTAAATATTTGTATCAAAGCATTATTCTTGCCTATTTTGTTTTTAAACCATTTGTACAGTGTAGATCTGGGGAAGTAGCTGGACCAGAGGTGAGCAGCTCTGGTCTTGAGTTTGGAAGTATGTGGTGCCCCCATAAATCCTGCTCAAGGCCCCCAAAAGTTAGATATGCCCTTGCAGATAGATGTATAATATAATCTTCTTGTGTGAACTAATCCATAGCTGTAGTTTAGTACCTTTTCAAAGATCAGGGCTGGCAAGCAGCAACTGTTGGCCCCATCAGCTCTAACCCTCCACATTCATTCTCTCTCTCTCTCTCTCTCTCTCTCTCTCTCTCTCTCACACACACACACACACACACACACACACCTCAACAACCTTTAATTCATTGATAAAATAGCCATTAAGAGAAGGAATAGAGTATTGATTTCATGGCTGTCCTCAACTCAGATCTCAGTTACACCTCAGCCGTGTGATAGGGCACTGACGGCGTAAAGCCCAATCAGGCTGGACTACAATTGTGCATGTGTGTGTATATGTGTGTGCATGCGCACACATGTATGAGAGGGAGCGAGAAAGGGTCATGGTGGTGTGTGCATTCCCTCACTCTGGAATGGGGGATTGTACCATTAGCCGGCTCAGCCCTAATTAATGGAGCAGGCAGTGGTAGAGGAGAGGTGCTGAGTGCTGCTGCTAATGTGATGTCACTGTGCATTACGCTGATGGACCCGCACTCTCCACTGGGGAACAGCAAGGTGCTTCTCTGTCGTGGACTGCTCTCATCACCATGCCGGCCCCAGGCAGGCCCATATCCAGTCCCCTCCACAGCACCTCAGAGAGCATCTGATTCAATCACATCTATTTCATTCAATTCCCCATATCTGCTTATGCACACTGATCAAATAAAACACCAATCAAACAAATCATCTCTGTCATCCACAGTGGCAGAGTAATGGATGGAGCCATCAGGCCTCGCATGCAGCGCTCCCTGGGTTTGGTCGAGGCCCTCTGCGTGCTGTCCAGAGAAGACGGCTGCTGAGGTATGTGCCGTGGTAATTGATTGGCGGAGAGACGGATGAGAATCTGTCTCGATAAAGCCGGCAAGGTTGAGGGCAAACAAATGAGGAGAGGCTAGAAAGGGCTCTAATCTAATCTGCTGCCCAAGTCTGCATTTGGGACCATGCAGGCAGCTGCTTCCCTGCACCTTCTCCTCCAAAGAGCGCTACCTGCCTTTCGCTTGCACACCCTCTCTAATCTGTGCTGAAAGGTCTGTTGACAGTGAGTGGATCCTCAAATCAATATGAGACCAGCCGAAAACATGAAGAAGCTATGATAAGGATGGTGATCTGAGTTGCAATGATAAGATCATCAGGGTGTAGTTCTACATCATTGACCAGCCAGCATCACATCATTCGCTGAAATACATGGGCCTGAAACCATGTAAAACAATATCACTGGATTAGAATGTGTCCTGTGGTCTTGAACTATTGACTCCTTTTGATCATCATGTAAGCTGTGAGTGTGAAAAAATTGTGGGTACCATGTCCCCTGAAAAGTGGACTTGCTCTGCCATCGGCTGTTTCCTCTCTCACGTGTTGATCTTTCTCTGAGATGGACATGGCTTTGGTACTCTTACATCATGGCATCAAGCGTAAGCTGCTCTGATGGAAGTCGAGCAAAAAGCTTTCTCAAAACTGCAAGTAAGCACACTTGTGTCTCCTTACCTCAGTCAGGGAACGCTGACATGACTGAGGTGCTTTCACTCGCTGTGACAGCTGACTGTGTATTATGGAGGGTACGAAGTTGTGCAATCAGCATCAAAACACTGCAATATTGATACGACCACTGACCCACTTTGGAGAAAGTAAGGAATGGCATAAGTAAGGAAGTGCGTGGCCAGGGGCTAGCCTGAAGCAGGACCTGCCTGACAGTGCCACAGAGTAAGGGGCTGAATCTAACATCTCCTCTTGACCCATAAAGAACGGAACACACCATGTGCAAAGCAGTACTTTTCTGCTCAAAATGGAAACAGAGCTGCTAGGAAGCATTCTTTAAGGGAAATGTTACATATCAGGGGATTGAAACATTAGATGCTATTTTAAATGGTTAAAATCACATTGCTTTTGATTATGCATAAACATAGAGACACATATCCGCAGACACAGTGCCTGGCATGCTGCATGTTTGGCTGTTCTTGATTTTGGCTGTGAAGTCCATTTTGACAAGGTGTTAAGCTCTGTAAGAGATCATTCCCTGAAGCTATATCTGTAACACACACCTGGCACCCTGGTGCAGGCAGGAGACACTTCAGCCCTCTTCTATTCCATTCCAGCTCAGCTGCACCTCTCGTTGCTGGCCAGAGAGCGATGTTATGTTTCTACCCTGGGCATGTTACACAAAATCTCTGATTCATTCTTTTCCAGTGCTTTAAAGCATTTAGCCTCCCAATTAAAGGAGACCAGACTGCAGAATGCCATTTCAAGTGCTTTCCTGCTTACACACCAAGGCATGCATTATGACTTAAGGGGAAAATTAGTGTTTTCATGGTTACAGCAAAAAGCTACCTCAGCCAACCTTCATCTGGCAAAGCTCTGTGCCTATGTTAAAAAGTTGAATGTGTTTAAAGAGAGGAAAAATAACAGTCTTTTGTGTGCAAGGCTTTATTACTGAGACCAGCTCACTTTTATGAACCCTCAATGGTAGCTCTGCCCAGGGGTGCAAATTTGGTCTGTGAAGTGTGTGTGTATGTGTGTGTGTGCGGTGTGCACGTGTGTGGTGAGGGGTAACATTAAAAAGCCTACATTCAAAGGTGTAAAACTAAGTGAAAATGTACACTTGCTTCATGCAGTTATCTGTCAAATATCTAATGATCATTATCATAAAAACAAATATAATTCTTTGTATAGTAAAAATAATAACGCACTGTCTGATAGCTATTCCATCTGTCACCTGTTCATGTAATGCAAAATTTGAACTCTTCAATTCACTTAAAACTCCTCAGACTAAACAGCCAAGGTACATATCAATACAGTGAACAGAGCTATACCCCTTCTACCCACAAGGAACAAAAAAATAGTATGTATGACAGCCTATGCATCCAGCTGTTTGAGTTTATTTGGGAGCATTAAAACAAATTGTGTTTCATGACACCATTCTGAACAAAGTGATGTGTTTACATTTAATGAAGGCAATAATATGTAGAAACCTTTTCATATCAGAGTGGTCTACCTAAAGCAGCAGCTTTTATCTAAGAATATAATGCTCCAAATGTGGACATTTTGAACTGCAGATAGTCAGTAATCATGAGCATGTTGATAGAAGTAATAGGTCCACTGATGGCTAGCTGCTAAGCACTGTTTCACACTGCCAGAGACAATGTTTCTACACGTTGTGCTTCCACCTTTGTTCTAGATTGCAATGACACGGTGATATGACTGATTTCATGGAAAAATATCATTAACACAGGCTAAGTATTCCAGCATATAAATAGCCTACACCCCCTCTTATTTTGCCAATTGTTGAAACAGATCTCAGCAGTTTGATGACTGAGGTCTACTCTTAAAAAAGGCTCTTATCTTGGTAATAAAAAAATATGCAAAAAGTTATTTTAAAACATGACACATGACATAGCATTTACAACAAGAGTGTAACATTTCTATGAGAGGATAGAAGAGTGTCTTGCATTTCCCAGTTTATCTTTACCTACCAAAGAGCCTATTTATTTATATATGCACCATCTGTTGGGTATATGCACCATCTGAGACGTTCTTTAGGGAACCAAACATGGTTCTGCTATGATATTGCTCCCACGAACCATTTTTGACGCCTGTATTTCTATAATGTGTAGACAAATTTTACTGGATTTTTTTTTAAATCTCCCTGCCCCGAGACCCCCCACCCCCAATTCTGTGAACGCGATTGCACTGAGAAATCCTAAGGCCAAACATTCTCACGCGGTGATGGAGGCTGTGGCTTGCGCGCCAACTCGCCAGTAGGGAGGGTCTCCGAGAGGCTGGTTTCCAGTCCACAGCCGGTCCTCTCTCTGTTGTGTGAGTGTGGAGCCTGTGTGACTCCTGGGCTCGGTCCAAGGCGGGCCTGGCTCGGGGCGGCCTGCTCGGTGTTAATTGTGGAGGAAACTGTTGCTTCCGTGCCACGCTCCCCGCGACGCCGCTCCAAATTCCTGCAAAACGCAATTAATGCGGAGCGGCGGGATATTAAAAGCCATATTTGTCACTGTCGGCATCGGAGCGGAGCCTGATTGCCGAGCTGATTGGAGGAGACGCTCGTGCGGCTCTGCTCCTCGTCAGCCTGTGGCAGACAAGAGCCCGCGTGCCAAAAAACGCACTTGCGCCACTTTCACCTGGTACGCGGAGAAAAGGCGCACAGAGTCTGCGCCTGTAATAATAATAATAATAATAATAATAATAATAACCACTCTCGCGCTTGCATTCGTCCTAGAGCCAGGTGGTGTCGCGCTCTATCATGAGGGCGCGCGCTCTCCCTTTGATGTTGCTCGTCGCGCGCCTTGACGTGGACGCTCTCCGCGCGCGTTATGAGTTATAAACAGCAGCCCGAGCAGTTCTTAAACACCTGCTCTAAGCTGGCGCGCGAGCGCAATAAATCTGCACGCGCGCTGGGGGTCTGTCTCAGCGCTCCGTCGCGCGGGTTTGCTGTTTTTTATTTATTTTATTTATTTATTTATTTATTTATTTATTTTTTCCTCGCGGAGGAAGACAGGAGGAATGGGCCGCGCGCGCGTTCACACGTTATTGAACACAAATCACAGCTGGCCGAGCTGCAGCAGGCAGATGCCGGCGGAGGGTGTGTGGTGTGTGTGTGTGTGTGTGTGTGTGAGAGAGAGAGAGAGAGAGAGAGGAGAGAGAGAGAGAGAGAGAGTGGTGGGGAAGCATCATTTAGGATGATGCGCGCTGATGGCTGAAAGCGCGTGATGGATTCCCTTCAGCCCGTTTTATCTGAGGCTCTTACACGGCATACCCGGGTGAACAAGAAGCTGGACAGACAGCCTGGGAATGGGGAAAGGGATTTGGTGATGGGGGGGCGTGAGTGGAAAAGGAATGGAGAAGATAGATAGAAGAGGCAGAGGGATGATACACGAAAAGAAAGAGAGTGGAAAGAGGGAAAGGGAGAAAGTTAGAGAGATGTGAGAATGCTGGGTGAAGGAGGAGAGAGAAAGAGAGACAGAGAGAGAGGTAAGCACTAGGAGAGTAGAATTGAGTAAAGATGACACAAGGAAAGAGAGAGGAGGGATGAGGGAGAGGAAAGACATAGGGGAGAGAGAGAGAGAGAGAGAGAGAGAGAGAGAGAGAGAGAGAGAGAGAGAGAAAGAGAGAGAGAGAGAGGAGAGCATTGGTGAAAAGAGAGGTAAAAGATGAAAGGGAGCATAGAGAGACATAGAAGGAGAGAGAATTATAGAGAGATGAGAGAAGAGAATGGTAAGGGAGGAGAGAGTCAGAGAGAAGGAGAGAGAGAGACAGAGAGAAGGAGAGAGAGAGACAGAGAGAAGAGAGCGGGAAAGGGAATGACGAGCAGTAGGACAAACGAGAGAAAGGTGAAAGATAATATGAGGAAGAGAGAGAGAGGGGGAGACAGAGGGAGAGAGAGAGAGAGAGAGAGAGAGAGAGAGAGAGAGAGAGAGAGAGAGGTGAGAAAAAAAGAGAGAATGGTCCACCTGCAGTCACATTTGATGCAATCTGTTAAAGCAGATGGACGCAGACAATTAGGTGCACGCTCATGATCTCACATTGCTGTCCCTCAAGGGACTGAAGCTGGGACGTGTGAAAACTGAATGTACTCTCCTATCATCTTGGCGTAGGAGTGTTTTTCCAAGAGTGCTCTCGCTGTTGGAAAACTTAGCATACTATGTTCTTATAGAATTCAATGACATTCAGGCTTGTGCCTCTTAGTGAAAAGCAATGCAGAGTGTTTGTATTCACTGTGAACTTATGTGTAGAGCTTGTGAAGCGGCTGGTATCAGTAGTGTTAATAGCGTGGCTACAGTACTCGATGAATGTGACATGCAGATGGCCATGCCTACACTAGGGGGCAACATCATTCTGTACTTGTGTGTAGCACCTATCACCAGGCTTCTTTCCTCCTGCATGGCAGGGCCCCACACTAATAAATTATTTAGACACATTCGTGACTTTCTCCCACTAATTTCTTGTTGCTTACATTTTCTAAAATGTCATCTGCACCTTTTTGGTCCTCTGTTTGATGGGAGTGACTTTCTTTAACCTGGGTTTATGTAAGTGCGTGCGTGAGCGTTTGTGTGAGAGAGTGTGTGGTAGGCTATGAACTGAAGAGAGTGAAGCAGTGCAGGAACAGAATATATGAAAGGGAATAACAAATCAATGCCATTTGTATATTTTGTTCCTATTATTTGTGAAAGAGACTGAGTGCCGGAGCTGAGAGGATGACTGTTTGATATTCACCTCACAGTGTTCCTTTCACACAAACAGACAGCGGGTAAAGACAAAAAACAAAAAGGGAGAGAAAGAAAGCAAATCTGAGTTTAGAGGGCGAATATGTGAAAGAACAGAAATATGAGCTGAATAACGTTATAGCACGAAAAGAGCGCATAGAGAGCTCATAGAGATGAGGAGTGTTCACAGTCCAGCGGATCCATGGAGTCCATTCTTTTTCGATTGTCGAAAGCACTAAGAACATCACTATATCCTCTGAAGGCGGGAAAGGTGCAAAGCAAAAGAACGCAGAGAGAGAGAGAGAGAGAGAGAGAGAAAGAGAGAGAGAGAGAGAGAGAGAGAGAGAGAGAGAGAGAGAGAGAGA
>JBBIGA010000007.1:13981388-13995471 GCA_037576975.1 Alestes dentex | reverse complement strand
CTACCAGTGGGGCGTCCACCTGCATTTCCATGAGCTTATTCCCCAGCAGTGATGGTCTGATTGTGTTAAAAGCACTGAAGAAGTCAAAAAACATGACCCTCACAGTGTTCCCAACAATGTCCAGATGCGAATAAGCCTGGTCTAGCAGGTAGATGATGGCGTCCTCCACGCTGATACAGGGTCGGTAAGCAAACTGTAGGGGGTCCAGCCATAGTAGGACCATTGTTGTCCCAATTTTCAAAACAAACTGGCACCTGTGAACATAAGTCTTAAATAGTATGAACCTATCTATTAGCTAGAAAATGAATCAGGGCTATAAAAGCATGATGTTCATGTATCAGTCTGTACCAGTAGTCATCAGCCCGAGAAACCTGTTCTGCTGTTCTGCATACGCTGTGTGTTTCATGCTGTTTCTGCAATCTCAGTTGAAATAAACCCTGACAGCATTTAGGGAATAGCTATGTCTACACATGTTAACAATGCTTCACTGTGATGTGAATCCATAACAAGGCCTTGTTCTTCTGCAGAGTGGGATGGCCTCTTACAGTGTATTACATACCCAAACTGGTCTACATCATTCTGAGAGAAGAGGCAGCACAACATAAATCTAAAACCACTTAGTGCCTCATTCTGTAAGCATCAAATAAAGTTCACTTAAAAAAAAAAGTTCATGAATATTAAAATTTGCATGAACATAGATGAAGACTGGGTTCTCTTTTAAGGTTGTCATTCTATGCCTTGCTGGGCTATGTAAAAAAGGGCAGCAGTGCATTTCAGGACTAGTGATGCTCCAGCAGCGTGAAGCAGGCCTTGTATTCTGTCTGTCTGCTTGAGGTAGGTAAGCAGGGATGCTGGTCTGGGCCATATTCAGGTAGCACAATTTTCTCACACACCAGTCCAGTAAATCTGTTATTCTCTTATTTTTTTACCTCTCCTTTTTACTTTTCTCAGATTTGTTGTTTTTCCTTTTTGTCTTCTCAGAGTGATCGTGCACCAGTGCTCTGTGGCAGGATTGTGGGGCATTTTCTTGATTATTCTGAGTGTAACCTTTTAGGTAGAGTGGAGTCTGAGGGAGGGCTAGAAGTAGACTGAAAAGCTCCATGCTGTGTGACTATTTTCACCTCGCTCAGCTGCCACTGTGACTGCAGCTGTGCCTTGTTTTCCACAGGCAGAGAAAAAAAGCAAGATGAGAAAAATGAGAGACATCATACAACCTCACCTCTTCGGCCTCATACCTGTGCCTGGAAAAACAAGCAAAACACATAGTCCAAGTATCTGTACGTATTTATCTCTGGTCTGAATGTAAAACTTTAAAAGGTTCTTCACACTTATGAATCTATTTTTTGAAGATGGTTTATTAGGAACCCATAAAATCTTTTAGAAACTGCCGAAAGAATCCATAAAATAAGAGTGTATAAAAGCGAATACTAAATGAGTACCTGAGCTATACTTAATCTGTTACCGAAAGCTCAAATCAAAAGCCACAGGCTAGTCAGGACCATTTCCCTGTCACACACATTTACTAAACTGGGAGGACTGGGGCTGACACTGAGCAATTTGGGCAAACATGTAAAACCAGCTATTGTTTTTTCCTCTACCACTAATATATCATTGCACTGTTCAACATGCTTGGAGGGGAACGCTAAAATGTGCTGGGAGTGAGACCAGTGCACACTGACTGGGGAACCCAACAAGAACATAGACACAAACACCAGCGAGAGAGAATATCATGCTTTATTTCAATGGAAAAACCAAATGCGTTTTTGGTGAACTTACATACTCTTCCCAGTGTCTCATGTTCTCTCCCTGTCTGTCCTTCTTATGCTGAAGGAGGAGACAATTTTCATGCTGCTGGTGCTGGTGTGCTGTTGCTGCTGGAAGCAGGACAAGTACTCAATCTTCACCGTGAGCATACGTTTCCCAGGCCAACCTCCCCACCCCATGTGAAAGCAGCAACTGGGCTTGGGATCAGGTGCATCTAGCCAAATGCAACAAGGAGAGGGAAGAAGGAGATGAGAAAAAAGTCTGGCCAGAGGGGGAGGGATCTATAAGTGTGCCATGTTCCTCTTCCACCAACAGGAGCATGACTGCATTGCCAAAGGCTAGGAGAAAGTTGAAAGTTAAGGCTCAGGGGGCCAGGTTCCCGTGTTTCAACAGTGGCTGTGCAGGCCATCACAGGCTCAAGCCCACATCTGGCTGAATGTGGGGGTTCAGCTATGGAGGGAGGATGTCACTCATCATTACCCTTTGGATCTCTGTATACACATAACAGCAATATTCCTGCACTGTGTCATTGCAATCTGTTGCAAAATTGAGCAGCCATCACAGGCTGTTAAGAAAGTTTCTTCATCGCCACATGGCCTATTCTGATACATCAGCTAACAGATGCTCTTGCTGTCTAGCACCGTGCTGAGGGATGGGTAGAGAGAAATGGCCATCCCACCACCCTAATTGTGCTTTCTTGGACTTTTGGCTACAGATGGGTGGCACTGCAGTTGATCAGATTCATAATCTCCTGATGATAGGTATGCAGACAGGAGCCCAGTGCATTTATTTTTACATGATCAAAAAAAAACCATTTTATTGTATAATTCCATTGATTTAATCTTGCTTCACAGTGAGAAGGTCATTGGTTCTGTTCTTGTCTGGGGCAGCCAAGTGTCCTTTCTGTGTGAAATTTTTGTGTTCTCCCATGTCTGTGTAGGGTTCCCCTGGGTGGTCCTATTTCCTCTCACAGTCCAAAGACATGCATGTCAGGTGGATTGGAAATGCTAAATTGCCCCTGGGTGTGTCACACCACTAATCCAGCCACCACTAGACTATAAAGCAGTGGGCATATGTTATTTGGAGTGATGAGTCTTGCTTCACTATCTAGAAATTTGAGTGATTCTGAATTTAACAGATAGCAGAAGAAATTTGACCCTTCCAGCCTGTTGCAACAGAAATTCATAGGAATTCAGTGAGCAGGTTTTGCCCCTAAAGCATGGGATGTTTGACTCAGATGTGAAAAACTATTTCAGTGACTCTTAGGATTAAAACAATCACTGGCCTTGGCCTACTGAGTTTGAGCAAGTGATGGGAACATTGTCTGGCACATGAACATGTGTAGCTGATTCATTCCTGTGAAATGTGTGAGGTTACATGACAGTCCAAGATCTGAATGTGTGAATTGGTAGGTTTCTCACCCACCACTCTGTGAAACAAATTATAACACAATTTCAGCAACCCTAACTCACTACTGGTAGAAAATTCAATGACAGATGACTGACAACTAAATTGCAATTTTCTAAATTTGCAAAAGTAATTTTTTAAGGAATCATCCATTGAAAGTTTCTTTAGCTGACCAAATTGATTCTTCTGGACTCCTGGAGGGACAGTGCTCAGCATAATTTGGCAGCTCCCCTTCTCAAACATATTGTGTAAACATGGCAATTAACATGTGAGTTGAGCTGTATTTGAACCAGGTGTACTTGAGCGGGGACATCACCATACTGTGCCAGACACCAGCCCTCATGGACTAGAGCTGGAAATCCCTGCTTCAATTTTTTTTTTACATTTTGGCATGGTTTAAACAGGCAAACTGACTAAGATCATACAGACAGACATGGTTATCATCCATGAAAGCTAGGTAACAACCAGCAAATGCTACAACATGGTAAATGGAAGTAAACACTAAAGCACACAGGGAAAGACAAAGATATATGCACAAGCTTTGATTTATGTAACAAAATGCGAATGCACTGAGGGGGAAGGGCCAGGGTGGAGCTTGACCAAGATAGGACTATGGATGGAACCCTGACAGTAAAGTTAATTTGATTTGAGAAAATACTGAACAATCCAACTTCTGTTACCACTTGACAGATTTCTATCACATTAAGTTCTTTTCTTCTAGCTCTTATTGCCTTATTTCACACCATTCTCTAATTCCATCTGCTCTCTCTCTCCCTCACTCTAAACTTGGTAGCATTGTTTAATCTTTCTGTGGTTCCTTTGTCATTTAAAAGCAATATAATTTGTCATCCCATGGCTCATCGTCATCAAAGCTTTAAATTACATGTTGGAAAGCAGATCACCCATCTGTACGTGTGTGATGAGCTGAAAAGTTGTTCCTGAAAGTAAATCACCTACAGGTCACTTCACAACAACAACTGCCTATGACCAAACCTGAAATGAATAAGTAATATTGAGAAAATTTAAAAAGTGTGGTAGAGGTTGAGACACTGTGACTACGGTAGTTTCAAAATTCAGATTGGAAACAGGGATCATTAAAGCAAGATGGGGGCAAAAAAGATGTGTGTGTTAATCTATTGTACCCTAATGACCTTTCTCACAATTTTTAAAGCCACATATACAATGTATTTTTGTAATGTGTTTGTGGGTGTGCATGTGTTGGTTTTAGGTCATTCCTTCAAGTGCTCCATTCAGGGCACTGGTGGCAGTCCATTTGGAGAAAATGACCACCTTTACAGCTCTCCCCTGGCTTCATGATTGAGGGAATAACTTGGCCATCACTTGAATAATAATTGTCCACTGCTGTGTGAGTGTGTGTTCCAGCCAGTGTATGTGTTTATGGGAGGTCTCGCAGTGTATTTGCTGTCCTGTCGGCTATTTAGTTCTCCGGAGCAGGAGGTGATACAGGTAGATCAGTGTAGATCACTAATTGTTTTCCCTGAACTGTAAGTGGCCAGTAATTGAGACTGATGAATTAATTAGCTGTCTTGTAAACAGTTGGTTTATTTGCACAAAGGTTGTGATGAAATTAAAGACCTTCTGTCAACCTCATTTGGTCTGTGACTGTGGCCCTGGCTTACTCTGAATTTTAATTACAGCTTCATGTTTTCATCTTGAAATAGAAATGAATAACTAAATATTGTCCTTCAGCCATCTCAGTGTTGCTGCAGCATCCAGCTTATTGTATCTGTAGTTCTGTGAGGGGAACTAGTACTATGAAGCTGGTACAGTTACGCAGTTAAATAATGTGCATCAAGTAAGAAAATATATCACATAATAGGAAAACCCATGGATGGTCAATGTCTTGTAACATGATTGTTTCTTTCACAACGTGGCTGATTCACTACCGGATAAATTATCTTTGATATTCCTGCAATTTGAAGATTTCACCACCATGCAGAGAAAATCCTTGTTGCTTTACTCTGTACAGATAAGTAATCTAACACTCTGTATACTCTATACTTTTCTCAGAGACTTTGGAGTTGTACAGACTGTCAAGTTCATGTGAAATAGAGAAAACTGCAAAGATAAATGTATTAAGAACAGTTAAGATTGTGTTTTTTGAGGATCTGTATGAAACTATAAATAGTTTGGCCAATTCCTAACCAATTTTCAAAGTAAAATAGGACTAATAGTACAATAAATCCCAATCAGTATTCTTTAACTTATTACTTTGTTCTTGATCTTCTAATAGTATGTATGTAACTGAGTTTGATCATCATAATTTCATCCTGTGCTAATACTACAGAAAATTACCATTTGTATTTGTTTTCAGTAACCTTTTTAGACATGACCTGGATCCTAACTTTAAAACTGCCATTTGCTTTAAACATCTGCAGTTAATTATCTTTAACATGTGTATCTTACATTGACTGAATATGAAATTGTTTCCTTTGTTTTGACCCAAAAATAGACTACTAACACATGACCTACACAAATAAACAAATAAATGAATAAATAAATATACATTAGCCACATTTCATTGCAGTTAATTATGTAGATTAATGGCGTGTTACACTGATTGAAATAGGCCCTTCACACATACTGTATGGAAGCATTCCCATAAGAATGTTGGTAATTTAGGGAAACAATGATTGATTTATTTGAATCACGGAAAATTAATAGCATAATCAAAACTGAATTAAGAAAAACAATAAGAATAAAATCCATACTGGAGTAACTTTCCCAAATAATTAAATCAGTGTACATAGTTGTATTAATTTGAAGTCATATTTTAGATGCATGCTTAGTGTCTATATTTCAAGCTGGTTTGCACTCCAGCATTTTTCTAAAGAAGTACAATAAACTAAAAAGAAATGGAAACATCTGAGATCCCATGCAACTGTCTATGATCTTTTTTGACATTAACATTAAACAGAATGCACTACCACTCAAATATTTTGGCACACACTGATATTTCTACATTTGCATGTTATTCCCTCAATATTTACAAAAATTCACACAGTATTCTTTCCTAGTAAAGAAACTTACAGCATGCTCACCATTTGAGTACTTTTATTAGCCAGAAAATGTCATTTTTGTTTATGACTATTGACCAACAAAAATCCACCTCATAAAATTATAATGTGGATCACCACACAAATGTTAAATGATATTTAATGAGCTATTAAGTGACAATCAGTGGGATGAAACAGTTAACTAGTGCATTTAAAGTTAAAAGACAGCCTAGAATTTTACTCTACAGCATCACACAACCAGTTATCAGGATGTCAGACATGCAGTGTTGTGTACTTTTACCATGTTATAATGGAAACTTGTTTTACTTTATATGTTCATTTATAGCTTTTCAGTCAACAACTTTCCAAAGCTTACCAAGAATAAATATCTGCAGTTTATCAAATAAATGGATAAGTGGTAAAAACCTGCAGTGTGCAAAACATTTTGACTGATAGTGTAGCTAATGAGAGTGAAGAGCTCAAAAATAGCCAATTGTCCTTTTTTTTTTAGAACAACCTCAGTGTTTATTTGAACTTTCTTCTGTATAATATAAATGTACATGTGAGAGAATTACTGTTATAAGTGGGCCTTGTGGGTCCTTGTGATGACCATATCTGATTTGAATCTGACCTGAACAAAAATGTTTGGTTACACTTTATTTTGAATGGTCTCTGCAGTTGTTTAGCAGATGCTCAACTTGAATTTGCCTAACATTTAATTAAATATAACTGAAGTTTCAGTTCACTGTAATAAATTCTATTAAATCTAACCCTTAATGTAACCCTAACTCTGACCTAAGCTTTAATGTCCTAAAGCGCTAAAGCCAAAACCTTAAACTTAGTTTCTTATGTTGTTGATAATTAACTTAAGTGTTAACAGGTAGTGTATTAATAATTAAAGCATTTGCTGATAAGCTGTAGGAAAAACTCACAATAAAATGTGAAGAGCTGTTAGAAGATTCCATCTGTATTCTGTTTGACATGAAGGCCATACACTGTTGCTGTACACTTAATGCATACATAACACTGAGAGGTGAAATGCATCATCTTTTTTTGGCTTTATTCTTATCTATGACTTTATTGTTATCTCTATGCTGTATATCTGATTTGGAAGGTTAGACAAAAACCTGACAGGTGAAATGAATAACATTGATTATCTGGTTACAATGGCATCGTCAAGAGTGGGATATATTAGGCAGCTATGGAACAGTCACTTCTTGTGTTGGACGCAGAAAAAAATGGGCAAGCATAAGGATCTGAGCAACTTTGACAAGATTCACATTGTGATTGCTAGAAGACAGAGCTTCTTCAAAATGGAAGGTCTTGGAGGGGTGGGCCGAGCATGCAGTGTTTAGTACCTACCAAAAGTGGTCTAAGAAGGAACCATCAGTAAACCACTTACAGGGTCATGGGCACTCAAGGCTCATTGGTGTGTATGGGGAGCGAAGGCTGGCCAGTCTTGTCCAATCCCACAGAAGAGCGTCTGTTGCACAAATTGCTGAAAATACTGGCTGTCAGAAAGGTGTCAGAAAACACAATGCATCACAGCTTTCTGTGTATTAGACTGCCCATGCTTATCCCTGTCCACTGCTGAAAGTGTAAACAACAGGCAGGTGAGCATCAGAACTGGGCCGTGGAACAACAGAAGAAAGTGTCCTGATCGGATTAATCATGTTTTCTTTTACATCCTGTGTATGGCTGGGTGCATGAGCATTACTTTCCCGGGGAAGAGATGCACCAGGATGAACTATGGGAAGAAGGCAAGCCGGTGAACGCAGTGTGATGCTCTAGGCAAGGTTCTGCTGTGAAACCTTGATACCTGGCATTAATGTGGGAGTTACTTCTACACATACCACCTACTTAAATATTTTTGCAGACCAAGTACACCCTTTTAGGGCACTGGCATTGATTAATGGCAGTAGCCTCTCTAGCAGGATAATGCATTCTGCCACACTGCATAACTGTCCAGGATTGATTTGAGGAACATGACAAAGACTTCATAGTATCAACTTTAATAAATTCTGTAGATCTCAATTTGATCAAGAATCTGGGGTGATGTATTGGACAAACTAGTCCAATCCACAGAGGCTCCACCCTGCAACTTACAGGTATTAAAGGATCTGCCGCTAACCACAGCACACCTTCAGAGCTTTTGTGGAGTCCATGCCTTGACTTGTCAGATCTGTTTTGGTGGCACAAGTGGGACCTACTCAGTACCAATCAGATGGTTTTAATGTTATGGTTACTCAAAGTATAAAGAGTCAAAGCCACATAAGTGGCAAGTGCAGTTAAAAGCATGACTGCATAGAGAACAATGGAATTATTATATACAAGTGCGAATTGGGATCTGTGTGCTCAAGCTTTTTTGTATTTGTTTGTATAGAAGGTTCGAGTCAAGGGAGCTCATTTGTAGTAAAGTTGGCTCATCCTCCCTCACAACAAAAGCTGTGGATTTACCTCCCAGCCTCCTCTAATGAAACCTTGCACACGGCCAGAGCCTGCAGCATAGCCCACACTGCACACGCTTCTGACCATCATGTGCACTGTAAGATTCAAATCAGTATGAAGACAGATCTCACATGAAAAACATGCACAAACTGTATCCATAAAATACAGTGGATAACATGCACATTATCACAAAACATCATACATTAAAGCGAAGCATAAAACCATCAAAAGCACAATTTTCACTGTAACTTTTGTCCTTCATTACATCCCTTCATCTAAAATTGCTCATTACGTGCGTGAGTTGAATTAGGCTCTGTGAAAACTCTTCATATTATGAATGTAAATTACCTTGCCTTTTGTTTCCCCCCTAAGAACAGTAGAAGATTTCTGAATGATTTATCAATCCTATACCACAGACCTCATAATTCTCATTCAGTGCTTTTAATATCATAATGCTCGGTTGGAAAATGGTGCTTCAGAAAAAAATGAACTTGTAAAGGTCTCCTGCATTTGCGTCACAAAGTCCAATTTTCGAGTGGCTGGAGGTGAAAAGGAATCATAGGATTGGAGTGAGATGTGAAGTTAATCAATAGCTCCTTATGTAGACGCATAGATAGAAATCAAAAGCTGGGCTCTGTTGAACATTGCAGCCTACTCCCCAAAATGGAGTGCCCTAAACAGGTATTGATTTGGTAGGCTCAGACTGGATCTCATTGTAGAGTTAGAAAACATAGTACCATACAGAAACCATCTTCCACTGATCCAAAACAGCTAGTTATTGTCTTCATTTAGCACATGCCCAGTATCTCTGGACTGGCCGGTTGCTCTCAGTGAGCCTCGGTAATTAAGAGTTATTAGCCTGTGTGAAATCTTTACATTACATGGAAACTTTGCCTCCCCTCGATTAACGCAGGCAGGCAGAGTTGACAAACATAGGCCTGCCTTGTATAGATGGATGGGCATTCTTCTCATTAATCCTTGGCTAATTGGGATTCTGGCTTGCTAGATCCCTGCAACTACTTGCTTTGTTTGTGCTTTGATATTGAGGTAGCCGTTGGCTATTTTTCATTGATTGCCTCAGCTGCAGTCTCTTGAAAAACAATAGGATCTGATCTTGTGAGCCTTGGTGCTGTTTCAGTTGCAAAGATCAGCCCCTGCTTTCAAAATGGCAAATAAGGTGTAAGGTGTAAGCAAAAAACAAATAAACAAAAAATCCCCCACAGCAAGCATTTTGTATTTTGTTTACAGATGTAGATCTATACTTTTCAAAATTTTATATATCATATAAATGAAATTTATAAATAATGATTGCACATTATTACCAGTGTTAATAAACATTAATTATTTTATTAAGGTTAGATATTTTTATACACCGATGAGCCATAACATTAAAACCACTGACAGGTGAGGAGACAGGTGAACACTGATTCTATTTGAAATAGCACCTGTCAAAGGGAGAGATATATTATGCATATATATTATGAATCTTAGGACCCCATGACCTAGCGATATGGTCATGGGGTCCTAAGACTCACCGATACATGCGGGAGTGGGGGCTAGCCTTATGGTCTGATCCAAAAGAAGAGCCACTGTAGCACAGACTGCTGAAACAATTGCTAGCCATGATAAAAAGGTGTCACAACCTATAATGCAGCTTGCTGCGAATGGGGCAGTGTAACCGCAGGAGGGTCAGGGTGCAAATGCTGAGCACCCTCCACCACCAAAAGCACATGAAAATTGTCCTTTCTCATCACAGCAAAATTGGACCACTGAACTATGGAAGGAGGTGGTCTGGAGTCATGTTTTCTTTTATAGAATATGGATGGCTAGGTGCAATTGTGCTGCTTATTTAGTTTAGATATGGTTCGAGAATGTATTGCCAGAAGGCAGTGTGATGCTTTGGACAATGTTCTGCTGGAAATCCTTGGGTCTTGCCATTCATTTTATTGTTACTTTCACAAGTACCACATATCTAAACATTGTTGCGGATCCAGTAGATCCATTCATAGTAACAGTTTTCCTTATAGCAGTGGCCGTTCAGTTACACTGCAAAAATTGCTCAGAAATTGTTTAGTGACCTGAGGGACATGACTCCCTGGGTCTGATCAACCACATCCTGAATATGCTGGACATACTTGTCAATCCATCTAGGCACCATCTTGTAATTTACAGGACCGATGCCAGCTACGACAGCACACTTTATTGAGATAAAGGGGGTATTTGTCTGATGCTCTTATCCAGAGTGACTTACAATCATTAGTCACAGGGACAGTCCCCCTGGAGCAACTGAGGGTTAAGTGTCTTTCTCAAGGACACAATGTTAGAAAGTGAGGGTTTGAACCTGCGACTTTGTGGTCATCAGGTTCACAGGCAAGTGTTTTACCCTCTAGGCTACTACCACCCCTTATGGCGTCCATGCCTCAACAAATTAGAACTGTTTTGGAGGCACAAGGGGTTCTACACAATTTTAAACAGGTGATTTTATGGCTGTAGTTGACTAGTGTAAATATGTTATTCATTTTCTTTCTTCTGTTGGTGAATTTTATTTATTCATATGGAACCAGTGCACTGTTTTTTGTGTGTTTTGTTTGAGCAAACCGTGTGAATAGATTTGAAGTGACTGAAAAAAGGAATCCCTAGTACATCCACCAGGAAGCTGCTAATATGTAATCCAGTGGATTTTCCTTTGTGTGGTTTTCAGGTCACATATATCTGACAAAGTTGTTAATTCCAAGTATTCCATTCCCGTGGCTTTGGTGAAACCAATGCCCTTGTGAATAACATTGCTTTTCCTCAACTATTAATCAACAACTTCCTTCCCTCTCTTATCCATAACCTTTGAAGTTAAAAGTGTAATGTTAGCAGAATAAATTGCATTATGTACTCTGATAGTATCGAATCTTAAGTCTTCACATTTTTAATTTAGTTTGTGTGTTGACACAGATCACAATCTCCTATCACTCGTCTCTTATCTGAGTGATGGAATGGAATTTTGCTGGCATATATAGGTGATTCTCCAGGAACCTATCTGTCATAGTCTGGAAATGCCTTATCTGTCATCAGCTGGGACTTTATTCATTTTTAACAGCTTTCACCCATGTACAGATTTATGGCCATTTTGTCCTTGTACAAAGCCTTCTGCTTCTCCTCCAGCCGAGTGGAAGCTGCACTTGAAGTGCAGCATGTTTAATGCTTGCTCTCCTGGAGCCCATCAGCTTTGCGTTGGGGTTGGGTTTAATCTAGGTTCAGATTAAACTGCACCCAGGAGTGTCTCCGAGAGAAATAATCGATACCTCCGCTTATGATTATCGCTTAACATTCATATAAAACCAGGTGCTGAAAGTAACATCTTTTACTGAACAGAGAACCTACTTGGAAATTAATCAGAGGGTGAGGCTGATAAATAAATGGCTTCAAAGTCCTTGAGATATGTTCTGATACAGCTATAAACATAGATTTCTTTTATTATAAAAGAGACAACTCTGCAAAAGCAATAACTTCACAAGGAGTTCACAGATGCATCACCATTAATAGTGGTATCAGTGCTTTCAAATCTGTATTCTGCCCAAAAAAAAAGTCGTTACAGGCCTTCAAATGTACCAGCATCTCATTGACATTTGAGGTGAAAAGAAAAGAAACATCAAGGTGGCTGTAAACATATCTGTAGTTCTGCATTCTCCCTTGAACTTTGTTTTTCCCCATCTGGATTTGTAAAAAGATTCACTTTAGGGATGAAGGCTTTGCTCCAGGCCTTTGCAAGAAGGAAACAATGCATGAGACCATTTTCTGCAGCCCGAGAGTAATGCTTTGTTTTTGTTTTTAAGAGAGGAAAGGAATCCTTATCACAGATTTCCTAGAGAAAATACTAAGAAAAATGTTCCTGAAGGGTGGTGCTGCACAGCAGATAAGGAGTTTAAAGATGATGAATACAACAATGATGCTCAATTTCATGCTAAAGTGGGGACACAAAGCCAGACTGCTAATTTAGCCACTGATAGCAGCCGGCAGCAGCGGATGAAAAATCCCTCCAAGATTAATAGCCTGTCAGAGGAAGTGGAAGCCAATAACATGGATCACTGAAATCAAAAGTTACTGGTTTGTGTTGCAAGTGCTAGATAAATATGTTTGAGGGAGTGAACCAAATGTTTGGACATAGACTGGAAATCGGGTTTTCTATAAACAATATGGAAAAGCTGTTGATCAGTGATTATAAAGTGCAATGTTTAAAACCGAGAAGTTATTCCACGTGTAAAGATGAAATATAAATGACATTGTATTTCCGCACTAAGGAGGTTGCAGATGGGTTATGTATGGTATGAAAATGGAAGTGTGAGAATTTGGTTACACATCTGTATAGAAGGACATTACATTGCTCTTAAAATGTGTATTAAGCCTTGTAGTTGTTGTCTTGTAGTTAAGTGGCTTCTCGTTAATACCTTATTATTTCTACTGTGTTAAGTAATAACATTTTTCTGAGCACATCATAGTTTTCTGCACACCATTACCATAAATGCTCTACAGAATGAATGGCCACAAATTCCAAAATCTTGTGGAAAGCCATCAAAGAAGAGTGGAAGCTGTTATACCTGCAAAGGGGGAACCAACTCCATATTCAATTCTATGTATTTGAATGCAATGTCATTAAACTCCCTGTTGGTTTAATGGTCAGGCATCCCAATACTTTTGTTCATATAGTGTACTTATTAGTGAACCTTTTACTGACATCCCTAGTCACTTATCCCTAGTATGTGTTACATCAGGCTACAAATCATTACTATTATGTTGATTTCCTCGTCTTTCTTTCCACTACATCAATAGTAAATAGTATCTGTAAATAAAAATTCACCCTTATCTCCAACAAACTATAATATACATATCAGCAACGATCAAGCAGCGTGTCACTTCTCGTCCTCTCAGGGCTTTGAGCACTGCTCGTCTTGAACCTCCGTAGCTCAAAGGAAGAGGAAGGCATGCGTCAAGACTCTTCTCAGTCTTGGGCCCCCAGTGGTGGAATGAACTCCCTCTTCTGCTCAGATCTTTGGAGTTCCTCGCTGTCTTCAAGCGTTGTCTGAAGACCCACCTCTTCAAGGAACACTTTGGTGACTAACTATGCCTCTTGTTGCTGCTTATTTATTTCTTCGTCCCCATTTTCACTTAAAAAAAATCTTACTCTTATCTCCATGCCTTCCTTACTTTTGCCTTAACCTCTGACTTTTCTTTGACACAAGTTGTTTAGGTGTACTTAGCCTGCAGTAACTTAGTTGAATAGCAGACGTTGATAGTATAGCTTTACAGGTTTGAGTCAGCTAAATGCCGTAAATATAAATGTAAAAGCCAGTTGCATTTATTGGTTTGATTTGGTTAGTTACTAGCTGCCGACTTAATAAAGCTTATTATGGGAGTTATCATTATTTGAAGAAGTTATGAAGTACAATACAAAAATACAT
>JBBIGA010000007.1:13944343-13975791 GCA_037576975.1 Alestes dentex | reverse complement strand
AGACCCCTCCATGATTTCTAAGTGGGAGAACTTGCAAAATCGCAGGGTGTTCAAATACTTATGTTCCTCACTGTATACTGCACACGTTATTCTAACATGATACATTCCAAAGCATGTTTTTATTTTATGGCCATTCCTATTATACAGTGACTTGTCTATCCCTATGATTTACCTGCTTGAGTCACATACTTATGCAAAATGGCTTAAATTATATACTATTATGTCTGTTTATTACTTAAACAAACATAATACACATTTTGTATTTTATATATATTTTAATTAATATACACATTCGACCATGTCCTCAGTGCAACCTCCATAAGGACTATTAAATGATATGAAATGATATGAAAAACTCAAAAATTATAGACTAGGTCAAATTGTCTCTAACCAGTTTTTTTTTAAATAATTATTAAGCCAAACTGTTAACTGATACCAGGAACATCTCTTAATCTGTAGTTCCATTTTTGTTCCAATATGTGTAGCTATATGTGTGGTGGTGTCTGTCCATTTCTCCGTCTCTACAGGGCTGACAGTTCCTTGGTTGAATAAACTCAAATGTTTATAGTTATTACAGCTGTGCTGTAAGCAGAATAATGCACCAAATCAGCAGCGCTGGAGTAGCTGACTGCTCTGGTGCTCTTCTCAACCCTGGGGAGAACTGTGTATCCCTGGTTTTAGGACCAGATATTAATACAACTTTAGCAGGCCCAATTTGACTAGACAGCCAGAAAAAGGACAGAGCTATGAGGTCACAAAGATTTAGCATTTCTTTCCCTGTCCCTTTTAGCCCTTACTTAGCTCTCTTTTCCCTTTCAAGAATGTAATGCCAGCTGTTTATTAGCCCTCACAGGGGTTGGAGCTGTGTTGAAGGAGTCTGGCAAGTATGCCATCCAGACACCAGTAATTAAAGCCTCTGTTTTGGCAGTTGATTGCAGATCCATGGTTAACACTCTTCCAGTCAGCCTGACAAGAGCTTTCCCCGCCACTGTAATCCTATCGCATCTTAATTAATTATTCTGCTGAAGACTTCACAAGTAACTCTGCATCATGGCATCACACACGTTTACCCTCCCCAGTGGTGGATACAGACAGGAAATCACAAGGGAAATTTACACTTTTAATCAAGTAATACATTTCACACTATCGCAAAGATTTCACAGGGATACTGATGTATGTCCTATTGGCTTGCAAATGAGCAGGTACACCTTCCATTCCTACTCCTCGCGATATCATTAGCAGATTTTGATTACATTTAACTAATTGCCTCATTTTATTTGAATGTCCCCCAATGGATTATTTGTAGATTTACCTGTGGAACTATCACATTACCTCTTCGTCCCCAAATGAGGGCAAACGCTTAGGCAGACAACCATTTTCTCAGACTACTTTATTTAATTCACCAAAACAAAAGACACGAGGGCCAGAAGCAAGACTCAAAACAAATGGAGACAGGAGAAACACAAAACCACTCAGCATGACAGATGACCGACTCTCAGGTCCACCACAAAGAGAACTTAAATACATATAACAAAAAACTCTAAACCAATCCAAACATAAATCTCATTTCTCTGAGCACTCCGGCCAGCTGAAACTCATAATAAACAAACTCATGGCCGACGTTGCTCAGAATGTCATAATAAAAGTCCAACCAAAAACCATAATAACAAACTTAACCAAAACGGCCTCTAGTGGCCACTAACGGGACGTAACAGTACCCCCCCCCCTCAAGATGCCACACCAGGGTGCCAACAGACCACCTAAAACATCCCAGGGGCAGAGGAGGGGCAGGCGGTGGCAAAGGAAAGCATCCTACGAGCCCCACCTGGCCGTCTCTTGCAGGACTACACGGCCAGGGCGGCCCGGGTGGGTCCCATGGTACGCTCTCCTTTGAAAGTCCATGTCCTTGTATGTGGAGCCCCTTCTGGGGAGCTGCACGTTGTGCTCATTGGAGGAGCCCTCTACAGGGAACCCCTCACTGTCCTTGTGGGCAAGGCCCCCTCCAGAGAGCCCATCACTGTCCTTGTGGGTGGACCCTCTACAGGGAGCCCTTCGCTGTCCTCATGGGCAGAGCCCCCCTGGGGAACCCCTTACTGTCCTTGTGGGCAAGGCCCCCTTCGGGAAGCCCATCACTGTCCTCATGGGCAGAGCCCCCTACGGGGAGCCCCTCCGTATCCTCCAGAATGGAGCCGCCTATGGGGAGCCCCTCCGTGTCCTCCGGGACCAAGCTCCCTCCGTGGAGCCCCTCCGTTTCCTCTGGGACTGAGCTCCATCCGCATCCTCTGGAACCGAGCTCCCACGGTGGAGCCCCTCCATGTCCTCCGGGACCAAGCTCCCTCTGGGATCACACCCCCTCCGGGGATCTACTCCATGGCCCCCAGGTCCGTGTCCCCTCCATGGAACTCCATGGGAGCCCTCTAAGACCCCAGTACACCCCTAAAAATTTCTGGGGGAGACTAACAGCGGCACCCCCTTTCCAAGGACACACTTCCAGCATTCTATGGAGTCCTGGTACCCTCCAGGGCATGTGCAGCAGCTTTGCTGCTGGGGTGAGTGGCCCTGCTGGTGGGGTTGAAGGCCCAATAGTAGGCTTTAGCCTCCCTAACCTGGGTTTTAACCTCTCTGCAGCCTGCTTTAGCCTCCCTGCTACGTGTTTCAGTGGTTCTGCAAAAGGGCATGGGGCCTCTGCTAGGCCAACACCCTCCTTCTGGGCCTCAGAGCTAAGGTTAACCCCCTCTGGAGCCTCTAAGCTGAAGCTAACCCCCTCCTCCTGGGCCTCAGAGATACTGCTAACTCCCTGAGCCACTGCTACCCCTCTCTAGGGCATTTTGGCTAACATAAACTATCCCCTCTGGGCCCTCTGTTAAGTTAGCAACTATCGGGGTTAGCCTTGGGGCTGCTACAGGCTTTAGCGGCTCAGCTAAAAAGCCTAGCGGCTCTTCTAATGGGCCTAGCAGGTCTGCTAACAGTCCTAGTTGCCCAGCTAACGGGCCTAGCTGCCCTGCTGCTACGCTACCTGAGGCTTGTCCGGACTGTTTAAGCCTTAGCGCTGGCAAGGGACGTGAGCCGCTTCGACGCTCGGGTGCATCGCTTCCAGGAGCCGTCTTGTGCTGGGACTGGCTGCAGGATCCATCTTGGCGCTGGGACGGACGGCAGGAGCCTTCTCGGCGCTGGCACTGGACATTGGTGCCATCCCATTCTACCTTCAACAAATCTGGGTGATCATGGGAGAGTGTTGGGATGATAGCGCCAATGTTGTGTTTGTTAGCTTAGCAATAATTTGAAGATAAAGAAAGGATATTCTATTTACGTTAGCTATATGAGAATTCAAAGACAGATCAGAATTGATAGTGACATTAAGATTTCTAAAAGGTTACACAATAACTGAAAAACTAGCATTAAACCTTACAGTTCGTTTCACAGTCCCTGCCTTGCGGTCACTGACCTCGAGGCTCTGGGTACCTACAACCCTGGTAAGGATTAAGTGGTTACAGAAAATGAGAGGGATGATTCAGGTAGCTTTTGGACCTAAAAGAAGGACCTCGACCATTTTCTGAAAAAGTTATGTGACATCCTGCCTTTTATTTACACTTTTCTTGATCAGATTTATTGCTTGTTTGGCAGATTTATATGGTTGTGGGCTGTCTGCATAGCAGTGAATGCTGATTACAATACATAAATGGTAGATTAGAAAATGTATAATTATAAATTAGGTCTGTAATTAAAGTTTTGGTTTCTTGCTGCTCAAAGAGGCATGATTAGGTAAGGTGTTTTTAAATAAGCTTGCAGGAAATGAATCAGGTGAGCAGTTAGAAGACTTTGATGAGAAAATAGTTCTAATCAGCTCTGTTGAACTAGGTTAAAAGATAACAGCCAATCTGCTGGGACAACATTTCTTCATTACTATACACATTTCTACATTACTATATTCTAATCTACCATCTGTGTGGCTCCAGTTTAATTATTAAAGAAGTCCATCACTATTGCAGACTGCAGGTATTTGACGTTCTGTACCTCCCTGGTTCTTGGTTATTTAAAAATTGTGTAAATAATAGTAATTATTTGTGTTAGATTCAGACAGAGAGGACAGACAGACCAAGCTACGGTAAGTGCCCTAGTGTAGTCTGTGAGGCTATTGTTCCAGGCAGAGTGGAATGATATTAGTTTGGTTACCTGCCACTTACACTCTACATTTGGGAACTAAAAATACATGTCAGTTTGTTTTATTTAATAGAATAATCATATTTGTTGCATTTTAACTCTGAAAATGGCATAGTACCACTCATTTCATCCTGTGGCTGCAAACAAAGAGGTTAAAATATGGAAATAATTAATGCATAATTATCCAATCTGAATTAGTTTTCTCGTGGTGTCTCAGTAGATAAGCTAGATCTCCTATTGGCTAGAACTACAGGAGCTGTACTGAAGGCCTTACATGTCAGATTTATACCAGTTAAGACGTGATAGAGGAAACAACCACACTTACACTTAGAATTTTAATGGTTGGGACCAAGTTGGCGTATTGACTGAAAATATCTGTTATGAACTGACATTATGAATGAAATATGGAATGTCTTTTACAAGCTTCAGTGGACAAGATTCAACAAAATGAGGACCTACCTCTAAAATTTAAGGTTCACTGCTACTACTATTGATAATAATACATTTATTTCTACTCTCGTTTATTTGCATATATTCATTCCTTTATTATACCTTATTATGTTATTTTTGTGACATGCTTCTGACTTTTAAGCTACACCATTTTGTTTTAGACCATAATGATCCCAGAAAGGCAAGAATAGTGTCTCGCAAACACCGAGCCCTATGCTGAGCGATGCTGTTTGTAATATGACATTCTGTGGCAGCTCTATAAGTTATTCAGTACGCCATTTTTTGACATGCTTCTTTTGTACTTCTTCTACACATGCTTTTTGGAAAGGTATGTTTACTTGAAGCATTATTTCACATCTTTTTATCTCAACTTTTTAAGTAAGCATGTTTTTCGGGTACCGTACCTACCTCTGATAATTAGTAAGCTGTAATTCGAACTTCAGCTGTGAGATCACACTGTAGATATTTGACAGTACTTGCTTTTCAGTAGAACTTATGTTACATATCTAGTGATACATGTCCTCTGTACAGACAGGCCCAGAAACATTCAAACAGACCTGGTTCATTCTAAAGACAGTCTGTCTTGGTGTCCCAATTACTAAATAAATGATTGTCATTGTTAGAAGGTTGCAATAGCGTCTTTACAGATTTTTTTTCTTCAAACATGTAACTAGAACTATCTTCACCTTCTGATAGCTTAAACTTTAAACATCTTAAACTTAAACTTAGCATTTGTCTCCATGCGAAGCTCTGCAATCAGCAGCAAAAATGTTCATCACAGTCTAACTCTCCAGGCCCCCTGTCTGTCAGTTACTGTGAAAATGCTGGAGCAACTCTGAAGTGATTAACATGCAGTTGTAACAGAGCATGAATCAAAGTAGTCCATTTGGCAAATAAGGTCATACTCTGACTTGATTTGTTCATAAATAGAGTAAGTTCACACGTAGTATAAATAGAATTAATAGGCTAAAAACATTCAGAGGTTAAGGTTTTGGACTGCACTAGGTACATGGTGTGGAAGTCTGATTGTCAAATACCAGGTTCAAAATGACGGTAATGATGTAATAATACTTTGATTTGTATCCAGAAAAAAGGAGATTTAAACGTGTAATTTTGCTTCATTTGTACTTAATGGACCAATCAGCCGTGAGTTGGAAGTCATGCGGTTAGCAAGAACGACTGAGAGAGTGATGAAAATGCCTGGAGGGAGCTACTGTGTATTAGTCATGAGAAAAAAAAGATTGCCTACATATAAACTGATTCCCTGCATATTTATTCAATTCAGTTCTATTAAATTTTATTTAAATAGTCATTTTTACAGCCAATGTCACATTTTTACAACCCCCAGTGAGCAAGACAAGGGCAACAGAGGTGAGGAAAAACTCCCTAAAACTGGAGGAAGAAATCTTGGGAGGAACCAAGACTCAAAGGGGGAAGAGTCAATAGTGGTAGATTTTGTTGAAGGAGTTTAAAACGTGTTTAAGAGTTCTATAATAATGAATGTTATTTAACTTTATGAGAAAGATATTTAACTTTATGGGTTATGACTGAAGGTTAGACAAGTTCTGTGAACAAGTTCTTCCGACAGGCCACCACCTTGGTTAGCCCAAGTAGAGTGAGTGAGAAAGCTTCTGGAATATTCTGGGGACTTTGTTCTATGACAAGGTGAATATACGAATGGGACAGTGATGAGAGAGACTGTGAGAATGTCAAGCTAGCTTAATCCTGATATCTAGCCAACGTTATCTTGGATAGCAATTTTGCCATGCTGTTGTACTCTAGTCCTGGGTTTCTCAACCACTGAGCCGTGGACCAATCAAGACAGGCCATAAGTCCGCAACTGGTTACTTAATATCATCTAATGTGGCCAAGTGGGCCTTGGCAACATGCTGTGGTAGATAGGTGGACCTTAATGTTGAAAAAGTTAAGAAACATTGCTCTAGTCTAGCATACTGTAGGTTAGCTATGCTACCTTGAAAATAAACCCTTGGGTCTGCTTTTAGACATCTACATTTGGAGGTAGTTTACAAAATAGCTCTTGTATATTTTAATCCAACCTAGCAGTTGCTACTAACTGGTGCTTTACAGATTCAGCCAGTTCATTGCTGAACCCTCACTCTTGTAACTCTCTGTTAATGTGAGTGGGAATGTGTTTGAGATGAGAGGAAATTTGGACATAATTATGGAGGAAATAATTATTTGATCCCATGCTGAATTTGTAAGGT
The DNA here is from genome assembly GCA_037576975.1 of Alestes dentex. Classification (NCBI taxonomy): domain Eukaryota; kingdom Metazoa; phylum Chordata; class Actinopteri; order Characiformes; family Alestidae; genus Alestes; species Alestes dentex. Next base: position 13,968,955 of record JBBIGA010000007.1, on the reverse strand, counting down.
TGCTGACTTACAAAACAATGAACAGTCTCTAATTAATGAGGTAGTTTTGTTTTTATGGAGAAAGACAGAATTTCAACCAAAAATCAAGAAAAAACATGTTACATAAAAGTTATAAATTGATTTGCATGTCATTGAGTGAAACAAGTATTTGATCCCCTACAACCTAGCCAGACTTCCCCACGCACTTTCTCCCAAGCCTCACCAAGCTTCTTGCTGGTGGTCTTGTAACTCATTCCAGCCTTGTGCAGGTCTACAGTCTTGTCCCTGACATCCTTTGACAGCTCTTACCCATGGTGGTGGAGAGGTTGGAATGAAAGAAACTGATTCTGTGGACAGGTGTGCTTTATACACATAACGAGTGAACATCAGGAGTATCTGTAATTGATAGATTGATTGTTATCTGTGTTCAACATGGGCACACAGCCAGTCTGTGGGAGTCGGAAGTCTGGCTGGGTTGTAGGGGATCAAATACTTATTTCACTTAGTGAAATGCAAAGTAAGTCAGCAAACTTATACATTCAGCAGGGGATCAAATAATTATTTCCCCCACTGTAAATTTGGCATGGAGTTGAAAGGAGGACAAGAATTCCTTTGCTGGCAGCACGCTGAGGGAAGTTAGAAAAAGCTACTAACATACAGTAACATTGTCATGGAAAATGACATTTCCCCCATGTTTTTGAATGAAATTCTGATTGCTAAAGTACCATTTACTTCCCAGTCTTTTGAAACTGAGCTGCAGACAGAGCTTGTTTTTTTACAATGTCACCTTACATAGAGAAACATATAGATAGATTTCAGGCTATAGCAGTTTAGCACCACCCACTGTTGAACAGTGTCTCAGCCCAGAACACTTTCTGACCCATTACAGGGTATTGGCTAAGAAAGGTTAATTAAAGTATCAAAAACAGCATATTTAATTTTAAGGTATGAAGAGAAGATGGAAAAAGAAATATTTTGGTACATAAGAATTTCTGTAGTTTGTATATCTGTAGTATATTTTTGAACATTTCTGTAGTTTATATCTGTATCTGTAAACAATTTCTGGAGAAATAGCATTCTGTGAAATGTACTTTTGATTTTGTTTCTGATGAAAGCACTGCTGTCAGAAAAACTCCTATCTCTGTGATCTGCAGTTTTATGATGGCGACTCTTCATGTGCTTGGTCAAATATTCCAAACAATGGGGCTAAAATGCCTAAATCTGGCTTGTAGTTGTAGTCTAGAAGCAGCTTTGATGCCAGGAACGCTTAGGTTTACCGTAACTGAATGAAAAAGACATGTTTCTTTCCTAGTATGATCCCATTTCATAACCAAGAAAAAGGGAGTAAATATTTTAAGAGACAAAGTCCATGTCTTACATTTTGCAGCTTGGATTGAAGTCTCTTTGACTGTGAGCCCTTTGGCAGACGAATGGGTCTTTTGCATAAACCATAGCCTCCTGCAAGTTTGTTTTACATTAGAAAGCCAATATGCATGGCCAAATGCCAAGCTCCGCATACATTAGCATTCAAAAGCATGGCCGCAGCCCTGGCAACATGGAACATTAGTCCATTTTTTATCAAACACAATCTAAAACACCATTCATCATGGCATAACTTGGTAGACTTTGTGTATGTTTCTCCTCTGAATGAATAGGGTAGTATAAGGTGCATGGGTCTGTGAATGCCAATGGATGTAGTAGGTCTATAGGGACTAATTAAAGTCGATTATTAAAGAAATATGTTTCACAGGTACACCCAGGTCAGTAGATAATAGTGCTCTGTTGCTGGCATTAGTTGTTAAGAGTGTAAAGGTCAGTATAATTTCCTAAAATGTGGCTTGTTTTAAAAATCAAATGTATAATACTATTACTTTTTGATAAGAGACACTGAAAAGGTAATGCTGTATCTCATGTTCTCAGTCACTAGCAGAACTGGGAATTCCACCTTTTTTCAAAATTTCTACATAGTTAAATTGTGGCAGTATAAACAGTCATTCAAAGTAGTTTGATCTAAAATGCACCACTCTAACATCAGACTCAGAATTGTTCACCTCAGTGGTGGTAGGAACCAGACATCACTAGTTATTACTAGTAACAAATACTAATATGGTAACAGATACACAGTCTTATACCTGAGACATTGTTTGACACCAGTTATTCCCCCCTAAAGCATACTTTCAAATACAAGTATGGTGGAGAGGTACATCAAAGTGTGATACTACTTAAAAGTAATATCCAAGGATAATTCAGATTTGCCACTATTTTAATAATATCAATGTTACATAAATATTTAGGTTAATTTATTGATAAAAATATTTACACAGTAAACTAATCCACCCCCCCTGCTCAGAACGGCTCTGGCCCACATGAAAAATGCCGGCTCTCAGCCGGAATCGTTTGCCGTGCTCAGAACGGTTGTGGCCTACACGGATAATGCCAGCTCTCAGCCGGAATCGCTCGACGTGCTCGGAACGGCTCTGGCCCACAATTTTTTGCCTGTGCCGACAGTGAACCAGCTGTGCCACAACTCAGCCAGAATCGGCCCAAATGTGTTTGCTAACTGGGAACTGGCTGTATTAGTGTTGTTGACATTGAAATCTCAGTTCTTACCTCCAAATGATGACCCAGTAAGTTTGAATGACTTGCATCTCAACAATTGAATTATTCAGTAATTTGAGGCAGTTCCATTTTAATGTACAGGCGGGAACAAATGTCTTGCATATAGGAACTGTATAATATGTGTTGAGGGACAAAATAGCAAAGTAATCATGCATCGAATGATTCATAGTTAAATCTCCAAAAGTATTTTAGTGAAAGGTACATGCGCACATGTCATTTATGGTGACAAAATTGCTGTTCTGTTTCAGCCACTTCTTTCACACCAGCTCAGTAAAAGGTAGTTTCTGACTCATATCCATATGGAGTGTTAATTTCTGTCATCCAACTTTATTAGGTGCAGGCGACTCATGAGACCAGATCTGGATGAATGTTGGTGTTGTTCATTCGCAAGTATCATGAAGTAAACAGATTAACAGTTACATCATGTCACAGTCACATTCATTTTCTTTCATGGTTCTTGCAGTGGTGGATAATGTCTCACATTAAATAATCGATAGTGCTATGGATGATGGTCAAACTGCTGTTTGCGTCCAAAGCATGCACGAGTCTAAAGTATCTGCTCAGAGGCATTTTTTTTATATTTCTTGTATATTGTATATATCTCCACACGCACAGGACCTATAATAAACCTATACAATATCTGAATCAAATGTACCATATTTGCACATTTTCCATACGAATGTCTGACATCTTATTCAATAGGTAACATTTAACAAAAATTGCATTATTTGAATTTTAAATTATAATCAAGAAATTATTTTCACCGAATTTGGCTATTACATTACATGGAAAATACCAAATGGGCAGCTGGTAGCCTAGTGGTTAGGGCGTTCACCCTGTGATCAGCAAGTCATGGGTTCGATTCCCAAGACTGCTAAGCACCTCTGAGGTGCCCTTGAACAAGGTACAGTCCCCACACACTGCTCCCCAGGTGCTGTGTTCCTGGCTGCCTGCTGCTTTGCTTGGTGAATGTGTTAAATGCAGAGGAAGAGCTTTGTGCTGCTCACACTGTGAGCTGTGGTGTGTTCACGTATGACAGAATGGTCACTTTCACTTAAGCATAACCACTTAGATGTCTATTTGTTTTCTGTTGTCTTGTGTTTTGATGTAGCTTATAGCTTTTGTGTGTTTGTAGACCTTTGATCCAACTTAGCGAACCAGTTATTTTTACGTAATCCACCAATAATTTACAAATTTTCTTTTCTGGAATCAGGTGTATACTTTCAAAAGCCCAAAAGACTTCCAGTCCAAAAACCCCAGGTAGATTTCTCATTCTACTTCAGATCTGGTGACTTCAGAGTAAAAGATATGTGTTGTCATTCATAACATCAGATCTTTTTGGCCCTAACTCCATAATAACTAGGCATATAGCCTCCTTGCTGCATAACTGGTATGATGTGATATGGTATGAGCTGCTCCATCTTGCTAATGCATGAAAAAGAGAGCCATTTGTGCACTAGTGAAAAGTCTGATAATCACATAGGCAGGAAAGAATGAAAAGTTGATCTGTTCCGGTGTAGGCCACATCACTCAGCTGCTCTTGGACTCTGTGGCTTAATCAATAGCAGAAGGGCGGAAAGAACAGGAGAATGACTCCCCCACTCACACTCTGTGCACCGCTTTTGCACCCGAGCCAAGGCCCTGCCATCACAATCACCGCACATCTGTCACCACTGAATGGAAAAAGATGCTTTCAATAATTTCCCCTCTCAGTAATACCCTTAATTAAATCACATTGAATATTTCTCTATTATGCTAATGTGCCATATTGGAAAAGTAATTCTTTTTAGTAGCAATTTGACTCTAAGTCTTTCTGATTGATGTTTTCTGATGGTATAATGGGTGTGGTGATTTAAAGTTGTATATTGGAAAGAAATATCATTTTTTATGAAGACCACATTGTCCTCAGAGGAGAGGGGTAAAGAGATGGGAACAGGTAGTCTTAAGGTGTCAATCCATCCTCTGTAAAGTTACAACTAGAACTGACAAACAGCCAACAGCACAGCTGGCACTACATGTCTGGTGAAAACCGCCTGATAAGTTAGTTGACCACAGTTCATATCGCACATAACAATCATATAAGTGACGTGAAACATTCTAATTAAGATCTCATTTTACTTTCATTCATTTCATTCAAGAATGAAACAAAGGTACTATGTCTAAAGTTAACTTGTGTTCATTTCATCCTCACTCTGCTCTGTATTAAAAAGTATAAAATATCTCAAAAGACGACTCTTAATGCCACTTTGAATCTACACATTTGTCTGAATCAGTGTCTCTCATCAGATATAGCAACATGCACAAATGAATGTCATTGACTTTTAGATGATGCACATAGAATAATCTTTATTATACATTATCCTTTATTATTTTCATGGGGCACTCTCCACGTTGATCTGTATCCATCAGTTTCATTAGATGTTTCGACAGATTGCTCAGTGACTTTACAACACTTCTGCTGACACTCCTTTTTCTTCCCCCTTTTTCTGAATCAGACTTCATCAGAACTAGAGTAGGGGACAATTAGAGAATGAGCTCAACAATTCAAACAAGAAAGGTTGCAACTGAACAAGTGCTACTGGAAACTGAAACAAATAATTGGAGTTTCAAAAAGAGGAATTCAGTTCAATGAAATTCTGTCAAATTCCATTATTTATTTATTTGTTTATTTGCTGTTTCTGAGAATTTACTTGAGTGTACATGTGGTGAGACATTGGAATGTTTCAGTAGTTGTGGTACATTACAGAAGTGATTAAAAATGCTTGAGGAACTGTAAATAAAATAAAACTTGAATGACGGGTGAGCTGTATATGACTGACATTGGTGCCATGATAGGAATTTGAATACATTATGTATACCAGTATATAAATACCAGTTGGAGTGGATAAATGCGACCACAGATGAGATGTCTCAAACCACAGAATGGTAAGTCATGATCATTCATGTATTTTATTCACACATATTTACTTATTGCATTGGATGATCATAACATCCTAAAATTTGACATTACTATGATTGCATCTCTCAGGCCTAAATATGATACCAGCAATTCTGAAAACATGCTCCACAGGAGCAGATGAGGCATGAATGGCTAGCTGCAAGTAAACTGCACCTTCAGGTGAGTAAAGTTTTTGAAATTGCCCTACTGGATCCTTGAACAGGTACAGCACATTGCATCCAGACTACACAGTGGTTTCCTGAAGATGTAAAAATTGGTTTATAAAAATGAACATTCACCTTGCATGGAACTGTGGGAAATGCTTTTTTAGTCAAGTTTAGGAAAATGTTATGATCAGTCATGTGAAAAAAGTAACATTTATGTTTTTCTTAATAAAGAAATATAAGCAATTTGGAAAGTTTAGGACTAAATGGAGACAGATGATTCGCTGTGGCGACCCCTGAAGGGTAAAGCCGAAAGAGAAAGAAGAAGATAAGCAATTAGGAAAGTTAACACGCATATAATTGAAAAAAAAGTAAATGTGTTTAATGTTTACTATTTTTATGATTCATAAGATTTTATGTACACTACATAAGTCAGTTTTCTTGAAAAAAAGCAGAATTTTGTAGAATTTATTTTAATTCAATTCTGTTACATGACATTCCAATTCCATTTCCATTCAGCTGCATGCAGTTCTAATTCCAATTCTAATTCTAGGAAGTGAATTGGAACTTACCATGCATTCTCAGTTCAGTTCATTACATGAATGGTCAATATATGGTCAATTTCAATATAGTTGAAATCTGGTGTACTTGTTACCCCAAATGGTTGATATTTGTTACCCAGTACCTGGCCAAGTTTAGATCTTTTTTTTTTGTTAAGCTACCCAGTAGACTATTTATGAATCGTTTAAGGACAACAAAGTCATCTTAACAGTAAAATATGTGTTCCCACTTCTTTTATTTAAACTACTAATTATGCCAAAAAAAGGCAGATTGACAGACAGTAACTAGTATTTTTGCGCCAGCAAGTTGATTTAAATCAAGTAGTGTCAGGGACGTCGGAAGCATTTTTAATGTGAGGGGGACGCATTGGTCTACGCGTGGGGGCGGGGTTTGCGCGTGGGGGTGGGGTTTGGGCATGGGGTGGGGTTTGGGTGGGGGCGGGGTTGCTGCTTGCTGCAAAGTCTTGTCCTTTTAGGGGGTGTGGGTGTTTGGAAATCCCTGTTGAATCTTGAATCTTGAATCTTTCGCGATAGAATCCGCTCCACGTAATCGATAGAAGAAACACACACCACTGGAAATCCGCTCGGGTTTACCTCCAACTCACCGCATGCAAGTGAAGTGAATCCTCAGTGCACAGACAGGCTGCTCGGATTTCCAGTGGTGTGTGTGTTCTTCTATCGATTAAGTGAAGTGGATTCTTTCGCGAAAGATTCAAGATTCAACAGTGTTCGGTGAACTAATTATTTATGTTAAATACCCTTAGTATTTTCATGCGCACTGCGTTATATCACCAGTATCTGCGCTAACTGGTGACTCTTACGGTTAGGTTAGGGTTAAGGTTAGGGTTAGGTTAAGGTTAAGGATCAGGATAAGGTTAGGGTTAGGGTTAGGGTAAGGTTAAGGTTAAGGTTAAGGTAAGGAATCTACTCATTATTTCCCTCCTACTCTCCAGGTAGTGAAGCGTTGTCCTAGCACGAAAAAGTGAAGCGTTGTCCTAGCACGAAAAAAACGCCCTAAATCATGATTGGAGCACGTATTTTGATTAAATTGTATTTCATGATGGCTGCACGAAAACTCGTGAGACCGGCCTCATCTGGCACCCCAAATGAGGTCATTTAGATGAGACATGTTCAGTGACATTTTTAGTGCTGGTGCTACAAGACAATGTTGTTAGCAAGTGATGGAAGCTTATGTACATCAGTTAGCTTCACACAGTATCTGGAGGTGTTTGATAATCTGTAATACACTCATTTATGTGGTTTCTGACACTGTACGTCTCCCTGTTTTCCATAAACATGGACTGAAGTGTCTTTTTGAAGCACTAAGAAATTATTTGAGGTCATTCATGGGCAAAAACAATCATAAAGCCTTTTATTTATAAAGGGTTATTTTTTGACAGTTCATGCTTTTACAAAGCAGCTTTTCCAAGTCTCTAATGATCAGCTTGAGGGCGATAGAGGCGAGGAAAACCTCCCTAAAACTGGAGGAATCACAGGAGGAACCAACACTCAGAAAAGGAACTCGATCTCCTATGCTGGACATCTGATAGCAAGAGAGAACAGAAGAAAATCACCTTAGAGATGATTAATAACTTAAATGTATTTCCGCAAGAACATATGAAGCTATTTATAGAAATTTCTGATGGGCATGGGTGAAAAAGGGGGGGGAGCTCCATTCAGCAAAGAACCTTCAGGCTAAGATATGGCCTCAAATCGGCTAACTAAACTTGCTAGCAGCTTGCTAGCTAACTAGCAGTGTTAAAACAAGTGTACACACGCTGATTATTAAAAAAACAAACTGTGACACATTTTTCTTTTTGTAACAGACCTGAGCTTTAGAGTCTTGAAAGTAAAAGCAGTGAAAGTGACCATTCTGTTGTACGTGAACACACCACAGCACACAGTGTGAACAGCACAAAATTCTTCCTCCGCATTTAACCCATTCACCATGCAAAGCAGCGGGCAGCCAGGAACACAGCGTCCGAGGACCAGTGTGTGGGGACGCTGCCTTGCTCAGGGTACCTCAGAGGTGCTTCGCAGTCTTGGGAAACAAACCCACAACTTCCTGATTGCAGGGCGAACGCCCTAATAACTAGGCCACTAGCTGCCCCAAGTCAGTTTCTTGAAGTCTGTTTCTGAGTCTGCTATGTGTTTGGCTCCGCAAGACTGATGTGTTGATCCACATTTGTCACTTTCTGGCTGCAGAGACACTCTCCACTCTCTCTCCCCATACATTACGGAGGTGATTCGACCACAGAAATCAAATCTTTAAACGATCAATTCTCAGCCCCTAATCTGATAAAAAAAGATGTATATAAGATGTATATAATAAATGAAGGTTTTACCACAGGAACCATGCCAAAAGTCCAAACAGGCTTTGACGAGAAGCAGTGCAGAAATAACCTTATTAATCACATAACTTAAGAACAAAAATATGATTGCAGACTTAACCACTGAGCAGTAAGTAAAAATGTACAGACTTAACCACTAAGCAGATCCTCTCAACCTGGAAGGGTCTGTTATGCTGAACTGAAGTTAAACTTATGCAGTACTTGTTCACGTTTTTCCATAATTCCTTGTTAATACACCCACTGTTGTGTATTAAGATGTGGTCTGAGAAGTTACACGGCAAAAGATGAAAGAAAAGAAATTACAAAAATGAACAAAAAAATTAGATGGAAAGGGAGGGTAAAAACACAATTTTTTTAAAAATAAGCAATAATTGTTAATATATTAATATTATATAAAATAAATAATAATTGTTAGAGATTAAAACAATCTGGGGTATAATTTTGCCTAATAACATTACAACATTGTTATACAAATATTTCCAACCAAGCAAAAATCACTAAACATAACGTGCATATCCCTAAAAATCTTTGCAAGTGAAATGATCTCATTTTGCTTTCTTATTTTTGTTTATTTTCAGGATACACAGAAATCTTACAGTGCAAGTATTGCTTACTCCATTAGCTGAAATTTTTGCAGGGTTTTTTGGAGTAATTTTCAATATGATTTCTCCAGTGTTTGTAATGTATTTTTTGCAGTGCAGTGACCTGAGGTTAATATGAGATTTATGCTTTTAAGATATCCTTTTTTCTGTTATTTTGACTGAATTTACCAGCATAGAATAAAAGTGCATTGTTTTCCCTGTTTCCCGCCCCAGTGTCATCAACAATGAAGGACTTCAAGGTCTCGATAAGGCGCACCGATGCTGCAGAAAGGTGCGACCTGAGAGGACCTTACTTGTTACGGACGGACTTTGACAGCCTCCTTCTAAAGGATCCAAAGACGGGAGAGGTGCTCTACACCTGGCCATATCGGTACCTTCGGAGATTCGGACGGGATAAGGTAGGGCTCCACTGTTTCATATAGCTATAAAGCTTGAACTAAGTTCTCCATTGTTACACTGGGTGCCAGGATGTGGAAGAACCTTGAGAAGCATCTGATGAAAAATCAAACCATCTCCAAAGTAAACAGCCTTTTGATGTTCTTCTTTAGTTTGAATAAGAGGATAACTGTGCTGGAGCAGACAGTTGTACATTACCAGTCAAATGTTTTTCTACATTCACCTGAGTGTATCTCACTAAGTTTTTCTACATTCACTTGAGTGTATCTTTGAGTGTAATTGAGTTCACTTATATATGCTAAAAATACACTCAGTATTCTATTCTAGCAAATAAATGTATGTGTTGTGTATGTCCTATTATGTCCTTCTATAGAAGTGGATGAAAGGACAATGCATAACTAAAAGGATCTCCAAAAACTGTGCCTAATAATTGAGGCATCATGCTAACTGGTGGGGTATTAGCATCCATTATTCCTTTAGCTCCAGTGCTAAACTAAATTATGATATTTAAGGCAAGGCTGAAATCGCCATTTTCATTCATAAAATGAATTCCATTGACCATCTCAAAAATCTTCAAATCAGTTTTTTGTCTTCAACCAGACAACATTCTCCTTTGAGGCTGGGAGAAGATGCGACTCTGGAGAGGGCAACTTCGAGTTTGACACGAAGCAAGGCAACGGCATCTTCCAGTATGTGGAGTCTGCTATCAACCAGCAGAGGGCAGGGCTTTCACAACGTCAGGGATCTTATGGTACCCTTGATCGAGATACTGTTCCCCAGGCCTCCAAACCCACGCCCCCCACGGATATTTACAGCACAGTGACCGAAGGGGGGATAAAGGACGTTCCCAAGCAGACTTCACCCTATCGCTCCAGACTGGAAACCCCAACAGATAAGCATTTGACTGGGGTCAAGAGTTTGAACCTCGATGTTAGACCTGCACCTCGAAAGAACCAGGTCAAAAACTTCAGAAGCTGCCCTTTGACCAACACAGAGGATGAGACCTACTCCCGGGTCACTGTCCCAGCTCCTGGCAGAGAGGTCTCGGGCAACCAAGAAGAGCAAAGTCAAAAACAGAGTCCCCATTCCTCTTCTGAAGACCCTGAGTATTCGCTTCCTTTTGACAATATCGCTAAGAAAATCATGGTGGACATCTTGGCAGCATCACACTCCCTGCCAAGCATTGTGGAGCCGTGTTCAGATGGCAAAAAGCAAGCCAGCCAGGATAACGCAGAGCCCCTTTACGACAGCATAGATGAATCCGCCATCACATCCACATTCTCGCGTCGACCCAAGAGACATCCAGGTTCGTACCGAGCAGTGGAGCACATTTACGATGAGCCTGAGGGCTTCGCCATGGGACCTGGTGCCCCCACATCAGTCTACGATGATCCTGAGGAGGTTAAAGGCAATGCTTGGCAGTTGCTGGGCTCTTTGAGTGACCCGAGTGGGCACGAGTACCCGTATAACGCACAGGTAGATGACTACGCTGTTCCCAAGCCTCCCAGGAGGGCTATAATGAAGGAGAAGGAGAGAGGGGATGGTGAGGAGGACGATTGTTCACCGTACGATAATGTGCTACTGAAAATGAAAAGTAATGCTTTAGTTGAGTAGCTTGATCTCACCTATTCGGTTTATAGACTGTTGGACTTCTTGGTGCCCAGTGTGAGGAGCACTTTATGGTCACATGCATGTATAATTAAACCTGTTCTTTATTAACACTGTTCATGCTGTCAGCAACATGCAGGATGTGACAGTGTATAGAAGGTCGCAATCAACTGCCCCTGTTTTTCTTTCCACTGTAACCAAAGCACACACTCACTTTTTCCACTGCGAGTAAAATGAAGTGATGCAACAATGCTCTTTGACGCAGTGACACACCACAGGTACATAGCTGCAACCACCATGACCTTCTGCAAAGTCACTGAAGATTTCATCTGCTGGCAAATTGGATTGTAATTTGGTTTGAGCGGAATCCACAGCTTTAATAGCCACTCTCACTCCTGATTTCAGGCTTATTGTGATGGGAGCTCACAGGTAATTAAAGCCTCTCAGTTCTTCTCTTCACCAAACGGCTGATTTCCACCACTCAGTCTCCTGCACTGCTCTTTATCAAGACCATAAGGGAGTTCCACACTGTGTGGTGTAGTATTCAGGACATATATCGCTGGTCCTTGAATAGTAGTAATAATAATGCATATAATGGAGTAGTAAAAATAATAATAATAATGGAACTGGGACAGTCACTGAATGCCACTAGGCATTCAACCTGCCTGCAGTTATAATTCCTGAATGTGCACCTGAACAAGAAAAGTATTAATTAATAATCTGAATATTGTATTTTGATGTGATAATAATTGTCACTTTTTGGAGGGATTTTCACTCAACCTAATTTAGCTCACCCACAGGCCAAATAAGTCTAAAAGGAAAGCATTAAATGCCAATGCTCTTATGTTAGCTACAGTACGGTGCAAAAGTGTTGATCCACCATTCATTTCCTCATATTTTGCTTCTACAGATCCAGCCTTTCTTGTGTTTTTGATGCAGTCTTGAGAAACAGTTCTCCAGACTTCCTGAAGGACTTTCAAAGACTCTCATGTTCAGTTCAGTCCCTGAATCCGACCAGTTTTAGAGGAATGTTTTTTGTTTAAGCCACACAGTGACCTATGTATGAATCATTCAAGCATAACAAAGCACATCTAACTTAAGGCCTGAACCAGTGAAGAAACAGGTGCAGATGATTGCAGATGATCAGGTGGTGATCAGTATACTGGTGGTGCTGAATGCTGAGCGGTTGGAACACCATTGTCTAGGCACTTATCTAGTATCTTCAGGCACTTTGCAGCCTGTCACAGAAAAACATTTGTTTGCATTTCTTTCATTTAATCTACTCAATATGCCACAGATAAGACAGATTAACAGACAGAAAATAGTTTTTTTGAACCATCAAGATGATTCAAAGCAAAATATGAAGAAATGAGGGGTGGCTCCAGAGCTTTGCAGTGTACCGTCCTTCAGTGGAATGATCTTTTGCTGCAAGGGGTCCATTCATCATGAAATGTTCACATTGTAAAAAGGCACCTGATTACAAAAAAAGGCTGTGATTAAATATTTACACAATTAAAAAAAGGAAAGAAAAAAGACATTTAAGTAACTTGGGTATCTATGGGTCTGCGTATCAGTTCTTCATTTCAGATTTCTGCAGAACTTTTTCATCACTGCAGAGCTTTTCACAGAACATCAGTTACAGATCACATACTGAATAATTAATAACAATTAATGAATTAATGAATATTTCATTGTAGATGCTAAATATTTTATAGTAGATACTACAGTGCCCTTCACAATTATTGGCCCCTGTCACAACCGTGCCTCCTCCATCACGTCCCCAACAGTTGCAGTCACGCCTACTAAGATGGGAATTCCCTGTCTCTTGTGTTTTGTCTCTTGTGTTTTCCCTTGCATTGCCCTCAGGCTGGAACCACTCCTTGTGGCTTCTGCACGTTGCAGAGCGCCTGCACCTTGTACTCCTCGTGGCTCATGGAGAGGTGCAGTACTTGCATCAGGGCCGTTTGCGTTTCAGTTTAACCAAGCTCCTTGTTTTCTAGTGACTGTTTACGTGCCTTGTGAGATTTAAGATCTATCGGTCAGTTTCCCAGACAGGGATTAGAACTACCCTTTCCTCTTCAATGGAAAATCTCTATTTACAGCACTACATAATCCAGGACTAGGCTTAATCCCTGTCCGGGAATCCGACCCTTTGTGTTTTTGTTAACTCCTGCATCTGTGTCCTCGTTCCCTGTGAGACGCCATGACAGCACCCCTTGAAAAGATTAATAAACAGGGTTAGAAAAAATGCACCTTTTGGCAAAGTAGCTTTATCTCATGCTGAAAAAATTAGAAAAATCCAAGCTTTAACTGAAATACATTTATTTAGAGAAAAACATATCCCTCATCAAGAAATCATTATTTTCAACAAAAACATGTGGCAAAATTATCAGCACCTCTGGAAATTATAGAGACACAATTTAACCGAAGCATGTTTTCCACAAATTGTAAGTTTCTGAGTTGGTTGTAGTGTGTAAGAACTTTCCAGCTATAATCAATGACTTCCTAATTAACTGGGGTACAAAAATGAGGTAACACACAGGCAAAATGACCTTAGTCATCCATCAACATGGCAAAGACAAGAGAACACACAAACCAAATTAGAGAAAAGTGTGTTGATCTTCATATGTGCGGGAATGGTTATAAAAAAATAGCTACTTGCATGAATGCCCATTTCTACAATTAGAGCAATAATTAAGTGGACATTGACTGGAACTGTTATAAACTTGCCTAAAGAGGACCCAAGTTTATTTTGATCCCCCATACAGTGAGGAGGATGGTAAGAGTGGCAAAAAAACCCCAAAGGGTTACTGTTGGTGAATTACAGATTAATATCAGATGCCACCTCCATGCAAACAGATTGTTTGGAAGGTATGCCAGAAAAAAATTCTGTCAGTTAATCACAAACGTAAGCACCTGCAGTTTGCAAAATGCTGCTACAGCTTTGACTGGAACCATGTTCTATGGTCTGGCGAAACAAAAATTTAGCTTTTTGGCAATAAACATTCAAGATGCGTTTGGCATGAAAAGAAAGATGGCTATAATGAAAAGAGTCTCATCCCAGCTGTAAAATGTGGTGGAGGTTCTGTGATGTTGTGGGGCTGTTTTTTCTCCAAAGGCCCTGTAAAACTTGTCAGGGTACATGGCATCATTGAAGCTACTAGAAAAAAGCTGCTTGCATTTTTTCTAATACTAATCTTTACAAGGGGCTGTCTATAAAACATGCAGAATGTGTTAAAATGAAATGAAAGTGGTGTTAAAGGTATATTAAAATGAAAGTTTGTCAGAAAATCACATTTAAATAGTCCTTTCAAATGTGACCGATCAGTCAAGACATTTGGCTTGGGGTTCTTTAGCTTTAGTGCTGCAGCTATGAGGCCTTCCACTCCAAGTTTACTTGAAGCTTGAAAGTATTACACTCCCTCGCTGTGTGACACACTGCTAAGCTTTATGCGTTTTATTCTTTGTCCACACAAAAAGCAAAGGGTATAAAATGAGATAAAAATGAAAATATTACAAAATGCATAATCGATTCATCCTGCTGGACGATAAATAATGTACAGTTGTTTTGGCTCAGAAGAACATGAATCAGCTTTCTCTACACAGGATGGAGCTCACTGTGTGTGTGTGTGTGTGTGTGTGTGTGTGTGTGAGACACCACACTGCTGTTTAAAAAGTAGTTTAGGTTGAAGTTGAGGTGATTCTCCCGCTGGGCTCAACCTCTGTGGGCTACTTCCCATCTCCCCAATGCCAGCTGAGGGCCACCAGGGGGCACTGTTCCCCCTCCATAGAATCCCACTATGAGGAACTGAGAGCATGAGCATGAGCAACTTGGACAGGAAACATATTTAACTACACAAATTCATATTATTTCCATGACCATCATATAAACTCGCCCATCATATATTTGCATAGGTTTGCATATTCACTAAAACTGCACGATACAGACAAAATATCAGTATTGCGATTTTACTGCTACATAACGCGATTCCTTTGATTCACAGTAGATACTGAATAATTAATAGTAGATAGTGACTAATTCATATTGGATACTGAATAATAGTAATAATAATAATTATAATAATAATAATAATAATAATAACAATAATATGTCATTTTTACCAAAAACACAAAAGATATTTTAGGCCTCATACCTACATATAGTTTATAAACATTAGGGCTGCACAGTGTATCATCTACTAATAATTTCTGCAATATCCGCAATACTGATATTGTAAATGGCTGAAGTATGCAAATGAGCCAATCACAGGGTAACCAGTCACAGCTCCAGGCAAGTTACTGGGTGTTTCATGTGATCTGACAAAAGTCTAATTTTAACCGTTAAAGGTGTTGGTGATTTGGTGCATGAATGAGAGGGCTAAACTTCTGTAGCCTGAACAAGGAGATATATTCAGATAGGCAATATATTGTGCAGCCCTAATTTACATAAGCAATATGAAATTAGTTAATTTGTTTAGGCCTCACAGGCTTCATGTATAATAATGATTTAAATAATTATTTCCCTAAAGTGATACTTTGGGTCAAAATCAATTTGTACTCCCACTTTCAGTTATCATACTTCACTATTTAGCACTGTCTATATCTGATCACCTAACACCAGGTGTGATGATCTGATGATGCATCTTGTTGCACTGTACATTCCTGTGTATTGCAATGGCAATAAAGATATTATATTAGTCTGTCCGCTACTCGTTAGAGACGTTATCCTCATAGCTCGTTTACGATTACAGTTTTGTCTTTATTTGAAACTGTTCTAACCAATCCTGAGTCATCCTGAGTACCTGGTTCCAAACACAGTGTTTGTGGTTCCAAACATACCAAGTAGAGTAGAAGATCTCCAGAGTTAAAGAAGTTCAGTCCACTGTTTTTGGATCTAACCTCTATTAGCCACTGCTATACCATCTGGCTTCAGGAGATGCCCCTTGACTTTCATCATATATCGTTTTGACTCAGGTTTCTGTTCTTTGACTGAGAACAGGGATATGTGCAGAAGTTATTGTCCTTGGTTCTTGACCGTGTTCTACACACTGTCTGACTTTCAGCATTAAATAAACAAAAAGCGCTTCTTTAAGGCTCTTAGTCACCTTTGATTGCATGGCTTTCCTGATTTGGACTGAAGTTCTGGAGCCGACCTTTGAACATCTTGATTTCCGGCTCTTGGGAAGCCCTCCAGGATGACATAATCTCATACTAATGCCTCTAATGGCTTCAATCAGAAAGTGAATTTGCAGCAGGCGGTGGACAGCTGCTTTGCATTAAGGTGCATACGATCCTAATTCAAATATATTTCCCTGAAATCCTTTGATGTCCCTCTTTTTGTGTCTTCTCTGAGCTTCAGTCATGACTGTTTATGGACTCGCTTCTCCTGTGATGTGGTAGGTTTACTGAATGACGCCTCTCTGCCGAAAGATGCAAGGCTTCAGTAACGCGCCCTGCTAAATCAGGGGCAAAATAAAAATGAAAACAAATAAATAATTGAGTAACCTGCTTAAACTTGGAGGGTCTGTATGTGGGTCCACACTTAAGTTCTTTTTCATCACTGCAGAACTTTTTACAGAACATCACCTACATAGTAGAACATAACAGACAATGAATGCTCCATAGTAGATACTGAATAATTCATGCTAATTAATGAAAATGTAACAGTAGATACTAAGTAGTTCACAGTGGACCCTGATAAATAAATAATAGACACTGAATATTCCATAGTGGATATGGACTAAGTCATAGTGGACACTGAATAATTCATTGTAGATACTGAATGATTCATAGTGAATACTGAAAAAGTCATATTGGATACTAAATAATTCATAGTAGTTAGTTAATAATTCACAGTAAATAGGGAATAATTATTAAGTATCTTATTGTATAATTTTTGATAATGATCCAGGTGGCTAAATAAGTTTGTGCTAATTGCGTTTAATAAAACATGTCCACCGGTTTTTGTTTCTGTTTTGCAGCCCTTAACTTCACGCACCCTGATGTTGAAAACACATCAGGGTGAAAACACATTCACACACTCAACGTTTTCTGAACAACCGGCCAGAAAGAGGCAGCATACAAAGAGAATAGATAAATCATAAAAAAAAAACAATGTTCTGCAATTCACACGGCCTTTCTCTGTCTTCACGTCCTTGCTCAGTTAACAGACTGATAAAAGAGCGAAACCCTCATCATAATTAGCTGTGATTACATATTTAGCTCATGTTGTGCTGTTAAAGGAAGGTTTGCGCTTCTTAACATTGATGCTTCCACTTAGACGCGATTGTGTCGGATCAATAAATACATGTAGATTTGTGGCGCTCGATGTCTCGGAGTGGTTAATTGGTTCCAGTGGATCCAATTTAGTAGCGGGCGTCCTAATGAAAGGCGAGAATCTAATGGAATAGATAGTTCAGCAGCTGCTCCGTAGCCCGAGAGGAGCCTCGCCATTAAAATTCAGCTTTTCTAAATTGATTAGTCCAATAACAGCACCTAAAGACTCCTTTATATTCAAACAGGGCTCCTCATGACCCCGACGGCATTTATTGATCCCCTTTTTTTACTTTTCTGAGAGAGAGAGAGAGGGGAGAGAGAGGGAGAGAGGGAGAGAGAGGTAAAGGGAGAAAAGGATAGGGAGAGAAAAAGAGAGAAAGACAAGGGGAAGAGGAAGACGGAGAGAGAGAAATAAAGAGAGAGAGAGAGAAAGAACGAAAGGGGATCACACTTGTTCACTTAACTTTAAAAACTGCCTTTCGCATCACCGTCTTGCTGCTCTTTGATATTTCAATCTGCCTCCTGACGGCTGAAGTGGTTTCAGTGAAAGTGGAGAAGTTCCATGTTTTTGAGCTCTGTCAGAAATGCCTGGAGAAGAAATGACAGTTTAATTTATGTCATTTAAAACCATTTCACCATGGCACACTCTACCCCCAAGAGCAATGCTCCGATACAGGGTTTCAGAAGGAGGATGAAGATAAAAACGGATCAATATTTTATAAGGACGAAACCCCTGAAAACCGAATGGACCTTAACCATTCTGGTGTCAAATCTGCGTTGTGTTCACACCTTCACACTCACATCTCATTTACGGCATGAATCTATAATGACTTATCTTTGGATTGGACATACCATTCTAAAAATGTATTACAATTGGTATATTTTGTATTTTAGTTCGAGTAAAAGTGGTATAGTATACTTGGTATAACTGGTAAAATATAACTGGAATAGGTATAAATGATGTAGGTATAATAGGTATTATATAACTGGTATAATATGAGTGATGTGGGTATAATTGGTGTAGGTTTAATCTGCACATTATAACTGGTATAACCGACATAATGTAACTGCCGTGGGTATAACTGGTATAATATATTTGGTATTGTATTAATACTATGGATATAATGGGTGTAGATATTGTAGGTATAAAATATTTGGTATAATTGGTATAATAGAACGGTATAATATAAGTGGGATGGATATGATTTGTGTGGTATAACTGGTATAATATTACTGGTATATAGTTGGTATAACTGATATAACTGGTATGGGTATGATTGCTATAATATGGTATAACATAATTACGATGGGTATAACTGGTATTGGTAAATTGGTATAGTTTAATTAGTATGGTAATTAATTGGTATGGGTCCTTTACATTAAGTTCTTCGTACTTTAAGAAAAAGGTCCACAGTCACACATGTCACATAAATCATGGTTCCGTCACGACTGAAAGGTTCTTTGTGGAACCAGAAGTGGCTCTTTTACGGCAAGGAACTAGAGCTAAGCAAGAATTTGAGCTGCAGTCTAAAAAAGAGTGGCTCCAAAATTACATATAAAAAATATATGTATATGTGTATATACTATATGGTGGGTTAGTGCTTAGCTGTGCTGTGCTGTGTTCACTATAGTGGGCCACTATTACTTTATTATACAGCTATTATATTGTAAAGGTGTATTTTGGAACCGGTGTAGTGATTCTTGGGTAGGATATATGGTTTTAGGCAAAACTGCATGGGCTTAGAAACTTTGTGTTATGTGGAGGGAACACTGTGTTAAATGCTAAAACAGAGTAGACCTGGTGTTTAATCCAAAGCGTGGTGAAGGTCTTTGTCCTTTTAAATCATCCAAAGCAGATTTGGGTTCAGGATTCAAAGCAGATTAGGGTTCAGCCACTTAACCAGTGTTTCCATACGGAACATTACACCCGATTATGCCACATAAACACACTCAACATGGCGTTATATTTGATAGCGTGTTCGCCTTCAAGCACATATTTTTATGGCGTCGTAAAGGGTTTGACGAGGTTGAGACCAGTCGGGTGAGGGAGATTATGAGTCGGACGGCTCTACTGAGGCTCTTTATGGAACATATAACAGCTCTGAACGAGACTCGAACTGAGAAAACACCACCTCATCACAAAGACTTTAACAACTCTGTCATATCATCTTACATTTATTTATGAAATAAAAAACTTAACCTCTCACTTGGCAGGTTCCACCCCTTTCGTTCCCTGCCCCAGCCTCATCTCCCTGGCTCCGCCCCACTCACTGTCATGTCCACCGGTGTTTTGTGAGTAACCCTGCCCTGTTCTCAGCGGTCCCAACTATAATATAATTGAGCACTGGTATGTGTATAATTACTATAATATGAAGTAACTGGTAATTGGGATAATTGGTATAATTGCTATAACTTCTATTATACAAAAAGTATGGACCTAACTGGTATAATTAGTATGGGAATAATTGTTATAACTGGTATAATATAGTTGATTTGGGTCTTACTTGTATATTTGGAATGGGTATAATTGGTACAATATAACTGGTATGTGTATAACATTCATAGTTATTTTTTTTTATTTTGAACCAAGTTCACAGCTCAAAAAATGAACTAGTTCACGTTTGTTCGTTTTTTTTTTGTTTTGTTTTTTTTTACATTTTCAATACAACGTCCTTCTTTCTGAACCTCCCTCAATCTTCTCCTTCTATCTGTCATACCACTGAGCAATCACAGATATAAGTTACATTAAAAACCAATTTTGATGTTGAGAATAGATCTTACCACTTAAGCAACGCATCATGTTATGCTGAAAGTGAAAAAAACGAGGGGCAGGTATACTGTATATGGAAGTATATTTTATTCAGACAATTTTAACATATAGTGTAAACAAACCGTGTCTGCTTAAACATGCAACATTCAGACAATATCTTTTAAAGTGCTCAGAAAAGAACATAGCTAAAAGTAAACAAAACGTATGGTTTTCCCCATCTAAATCTACACTGATTTCTTCAAAAAATGAACTCAAATGTTTAAACAAACTGCCTTCTGCAGAGGCATGTAATCAGCCAACGTAAAATGTGAGCTGCGTTCAGTCTCACGAGACTGAACGTCACTCACGTTCACGTTTATAATTTGTGAACTGATTCGTTCAGGTCACGAAAAATAGGAACGTGTTTAAATGAAAGCCATTCACTGAACGCGTTCGTGCACAGCACTGTTAATATGAATATAATTTTCACTGATCTGGCTCCGCTTCTTTCTATATCTGGCCCAGTCTCATCTCCTTTGCTTCTGTCAACTCGACCAGTGTTTTGTTTGTAACTCTACCCAGCCGTCCAGTTGGGAATTCAGATTTTAGCCAGGTCAGCCACTGTTATTAATAGTAATTAAATACCGCAGTTTACAGTGTTTTGTGCAGCAACATGTTTTCTACGATTTTCACTACAGATGATGCACCAAGCAGCTTGCTGTTGGTGCATGTTCCTGCTGTTGGTGTTGTTCCTGCGACTCTGGGGGTGTTCTGGTAGAAATGTTCGACTCGGAGCTTAGAAATTTTGACTTTCCAGTTCTAATGTAATGCACCATTGTTTTCACTTCGTAATCAGTTTGTGTTCAGATTCTGGGTTTAATTTGGTGGCCCACTTTGGTTGAACTTAAACGAAACACCAGTTCGGTTGACCTATACCTGGTCTTGTCTTGTTAGAACACACATGGTTTAGGTAGATGGTGAGGACCAGGAGGCTAATTACTTTTACATCAATGTGCAAATTTGTGATATTGCTGTTGAATAAAACAGAAAAACGAGCAACTACGCAGATGATTGAGGGATTTGCATATTACTCACCACCAAGTGCAAACACATGGGTAAAATATGATGAGTATAAATACCCATTGCATGAAACGAACAAGTGTAAATGGGGTCTTGGTACTCATCAGACTGCCCAGTTTTCCTAAATGGACTTGCTGCCCCTGCCTGTAATGGAAAATTCACCTTTTTTGGTGACATTTCTTAGATTCAATTTGACAGAGGGACAGAAATCTGGCTATTCATGGGCTGGAAGAGGTTTACTGAGCCCTAGTGTCACCTCAGTCTGCTGTAGAGGCAGGATGCTCAGGTTTTTTCTTTTTTCCATGGTTTGCGGATATCAAAGTAAATACAGCGACTCCAGCAAAAGCCGAAATGATCGGACAAGGTGAAATGAGGTGAGTTTTGAAGAGGCAGGCAGGGTAATGCTTTGCTCTTCTTCGGTTAGCCCCCTGCCAGGAAACAATAAAGGATGAAAAGAGAGGGAGAAATGAGGGGGAGTGAGTGATAGAGAGAGATGCAACAGTCATTTTGCAACCGCCCCCCCACTGAGGCTTGTCAACATAAACACAGAACAGGTGTAGCGTCACACCTGTTGTCTGTGTGTTGTCTGGCCCCCACCCCCGAGCTCCGGCATCAACGGAATGTCAAACACATCCTTTTATCAGGAGTTACGACTCGGAATAACAGCTCTCATTTGACAGAAATGAGAAAAGAAGTGCACTGATTTGAAAATTGTTTGCACATCAAAAAGGAAATAAATAAATGAATTAATATTTTACATCAATGCAATCATGGCCAAACTGATGCAATGTAATGCATTCATGTACATCTGGTTAAAGTAAAAAATCAAAGTAAGAACAAAAAATAAGAAAAATAACCAGATATCAGGAGCACACAGCAAAATAAACTGAAATTTCTCCCAAACTCTTTTTTTCCTTTATGATTTTGATATTTTTGCTAGTTTTTGGCTCATTTTGCTTGTTTCAGTACTATAATGCATTCACGTGTGTCTGGATAAAGTAAGTAAGCAAAAGAAGCAAAAATAACCAGATATCTGGAGCACATAAAATGATTTTTTCCTCTGTTTTTGATGTTTTTGCTTAGTATTGGCTTAGTTGCATATTTCAGTAAATTATATATAGTGTATGATGGTGTTTATCCCATTAGCAGATTATGTTTATTTAATATATTCACTTATTATACATCACCTTAAATAAATTTCCTCTTGTTGCCGTGGTCTTTAAACCCATACTTGGAGACAACTGTGGTTGAATGCATAGTGGCTCCTGCCTTCCTCCAGGGGGCGCTAAGTTAGTTATAAAACACCCATATTGTGCCCAGTGTGTCCATTATGTAACTCTGCACACATGGCTGAATCTCCAGAGGCTCTTTGTTAGATATATTTTACATTGTTTGATGAGAGGGAATAATCAACCAAATCAATAGAGGGGGGTTTACTTCCACCCTATCAGCATCCCCATCTGGCAGTGCAGCGCTAGACAACCACCCAGGCTGTCTAGAAACGCCCGTGATGCCACTGTTTACATGAACATTTTTTAGATATTTAAGCTTGCCTGGTCCAAACAATGCAGAAATGTGTTAAAACAGAATTAACTGTGTTTATATAGATTTTTCAGACTCAAGAGACTGTCACTGAATGTTTTTGGTGATAAATACATACCTTCATAAATTTATACATCCGCCTCAATCTTTTAAGAGGTGTTTAAACTTTTATACCAGCCCATTTTTTAAAAAAACGTCTGGTTGGGTCCAAACATTCATCCAGGAATGAAAATTCTGTGTCTGACAGAATAAATCTGCGTCCGTC
The DNA here is from genome assembly GCA_037576975.1 of Alestes dentex. Classification (NCBI taxonomy): domain Eukaryota; kingdom Metazoa; phylum Chordata; class Actinopteri; order Characiformes; family Alestidae; genus Alestes; species Alestes dentex. Next base: position 13,945,826 of record JBBIGA010000007.1, on the reverse strand, counting down.
TTCATGTCTCACTGAGGAGCACAATTACAGAGGAACATGTGTCATATGTCTCCTACATGAGCAGTGAGATGAGGAGAGACTGAGATAATTGGTGGAGTGGGGTGGGGGATTTGGGTGAGGGGGAGGCGCTAATTGCACAGTTACGTCCTCATTGGTCTTCATTAGAGCTGATCTGGGTGGCAAAATGTACACATCAAAGAGACAGAGAGAGCGAGAGAGAGCGAGAGAGAGAGAGAGAGAGAGAGTGAAAGCGAGAGAGAGAAATGTATTAATTAAAAATGTTTAAATTAGAACGTCCATCAAATTAAAACATCCTAAATGTCCTTGTGCCATTAACATGGATGCTAGTTAGCCACATTTTGTAAATTTGCTACTTTTATGCAACTCATTGCATAAAATGTTATGTATTTAAGTCACTGAAAAAACATGTAATAGCATGGTTTTGCAAAAACATACAATGTTGAAAAAAGTAATTAAAGTAATTAAAAAAATAATAAATGAATAGGACTAAAATGGAACCTTGATAGCGTAATTACCCAATTAGTCTTGCTTATGGGGTTTCTGACTCAATGCGACTACAAACATGGACTAAATAAGGATTAAAAAAGGCTTCAGAATAGCTAATGCTATGCTAACATGCTTTAGTGCATGCTTGAGACAACAGAGAGTTGTACAGGGTCAGAACCCACATAAGCGAGTCTATCAGAGATTACTAAACACTTCTACACACTCTGAGGAGCTAAAGCTAATTGATGGAATATGAGCTTGATTTACTCGTTAACTACATTAGCCTCGTAGCTCCAGAGCTAAAAGTAAAGAAGCTAAAACTTACCTAAGATTATTACGTGTTTTCTGTAAATGTGGTTTATGCTTACATTCTACTTTTAAATCATTATGTGCCATATCTATATTGTTATCACCAGACGGCCATTCTGGACTTTTAGTTCATGAGAGATGCCCATGACGTGACGAATGTTTAGGCAGCTCAAAATCCCGGACAATTCTAAAGTCCTGGCCGGACGCAATTTTCAGGTTTCAAAAAGAGGACATGTTCGGGGAAAAGAGGACGTCTGGTCACCCTAAACCAGGGGTGGGCAAACTTTTTGGCTCAGGGGCCACATTGACTTTCAAAATTTGACAGACAAATCAAATATGACATATAAAAATTTGACATATAAAATATGCATACATATCAAACATAAACATTAAAAAGGCAGTACAGTGTTAATACAGTTTTGTTGATCACCCTTTTTTGCCAGTGCATCAAAGTCTGGTGTTAGTTTTGTTGTGGAAAGTCTCAGAACAGATCTGAAGTGTTCATCACTCAGCTGGGATCTGTTGGGTGCTTTGTTGTCAACTTCTGGATGTTTGGAAATTTGGCTACGCTTAATGAAGCATAAAACTCGTCCAGTTTACAGTAAGAGAGTTTAAGAGAACTTCTCCTTTAAGACAGTGTCACACTGGAGATCAATCATTTCCAACT
>JBBIGA010000007.1:13914116-13941270 GCA_037576975.1 Alestes dentex | reverse complement strand
CAGTGGCACTGTCTCCAGACCATACAACATCGCTGGTCTCACTACTGTCTTGTACATCTTTCCTTTCATTCTTGCTGAATATATATATATATATATATACATATCATGTGGCCATCTTTTTAGGTGGAAATAATAAACTTGTACTGTGTACATGTTTGTGTGTGTGTGTAGTTTAAATAAAAGATCACTTAAGTAAACATGTTTTCTTATTATACGCCTGTGCACTTTTTCATAAAAATAAATGTTGACTTCAAAAGAACTCTGAACTTTGGATATTAGGTTGGTAGCAGTATTGAGATTACTGAAAATGGAATTTAAGCAAGAACATCACGATAATCATAAATGTACCTATTTTAGGCAAAACACTACACACAAAATTCCTCTAATATTCTTTTACCCAAAGTCTACATTACTGATTAGAGTCTGACTGGAACACAGGCATATCCTGTATTACTATAAAGCTATGACCACCATTTTCAAGAATTAAAATGTGTTACATATAAACCTGCGTAAGTTTGTACTGCTGTCTGTTGTATGGAAATGTAAGTGTGGTCACTACTGACTGGGTCAAGTGATGATGCATGTTCTGTAGGCTGCAGAAAACTGATAGAGAATTAAATGTATAAGAGAGGTCAGCCTGTACCTCCTCTAGTATTTGAGACATATTGGTACAGTCACCAAGGTGCCAGAAAATAAGTCTTCTTTTGTAAATGAAAATCACAGGCTCTGCTGAGGCGAAGAAGACATGCAGACACTGACGGAGCAGTCAGTGATGAGCCTGGCTTATTAAGACCGCATTTGTTGGATGTCCCGTCCCACACAACAGACATCTACAAAAGGCCATGAGCCACAGTATTGCACTGAGCTGGAATACCACCAGAAGGATCTGTGACAACTATTATTCAGACTAGCATCAAACAATAAGTCAAGAAACAGAAAAGAGGGAGACAGAGTTGTCAGAATGAGAGAGAACAGGGCTGGAAGAATGTGATAAAAGCAGGCCCACTGCTCTCCTTTATAAACCTTCCCATATCAGAATGACAGGTGCACCATGCTTGACCCTCTGGATTCTTCACGGCATACAGGATAACAAAAACGTAGTTCATAGAAAAGGTGAAATAATAGAAAGGTCCAAAAGTTTTGCAATTTTCTTAGTTGTCCTATGAATTCTAGCCAGAGCCATCTTTTTTATTACCATTCATTTTAATACACTTAGTTGTGGTGCTTTCTAAGTGTTTCTTCAAAAACTATATAGATTTTCTTTATTCAGTTTAGGACTACTTTAATGGAAGCAAAAGCTAGACAAGATGACCTAAAAGACACTTATGGAAGGGTGCGCTTATGTTATGCTCAGCTCTATTTGAAAGTCACCACTGCCTTTGTTCCAGACATGTTCTGAGGCTGAGAAGACCCTGATGGGAAAATGAGTTTCATGAAGGGCAGAGGACATATCATATATCTGTATGTCATCATAATAAGGTCAGTACCTTTAAATGTATACTGTAAATAAAGAGTCCCAGGAAATACATGGGTCAGTGAATGTTATCCAACATTTACAGTGACACAAGAGCCTGTTTTTCACCTGTAGAAGAGATAAGGGGACAACAAAAATGATGGTAAGGTGCAATGGAGTACCCTCTAGATTTAATAGTGTCTTTGATAGAGATGTGCTATGGTACAATGCCATTCTGTTTTTGACAAAAGCAAGCAAACAAACAAATTAACATTTAAAAACATATGACTGGCATAAAAACAGAAAGTTCAGAATATAATCCCCACTGAATGCTTGTGCAATGGAAGTGTTGGCTTCATTGACTCCATAAATTAAACAGCCTATTCTGACTGAAGCAAAATGTTTTCATTGCTAGCCAAATTATGCTAATATTATCTTTAACATAATATTACACTATGTTATCTTTTGAGGTAACGGATTGATCTGCAAATTGGAGATTTTCCTGACAAGCCAAAACTGCAAATGTAAATTATTTGTAGCATAGATAAACTTTTAGCAAAGTGAGATGTTACTGTAGTTGCTTCAGATTAGATATACTTCTTTGACTCCCAGACTGAAAACTGCAGGTTTACAAAGTGATGACTTTTTGGGAATTCTTGACATTTACGCCGAACGTCTCTTGTGTATTTCATAATGTTGCTTTAGAAAACTGCCATGCGCTGCACCCATGCAGCTTGGCATTCTTTGCAACTTGAAAATGGTTCATATCATTTGAACATTCATCCATCTATCCAGTACATTTGTCCATCCCACCCCATCCTAAATTGGCTCACAGGGTTGCTGGAGAATACCCCAGCAGTCATAGGCAAAAAGAAGAAAAAACACTGGACAGGTCACCTGTCAAATGCAGGGCTGACTCACAGCAAACTCACTCACACTGTCGTTTTGGCATCTCCAGTTCACCTAATGTGCATGTCTTCGAACAATGGGAGGAAATCTAAACATGTAGTAGAATTCCACGCAAACACAGGGAGAACATGTGAAGTCCTCACAGAAAAGCCACCCCTTAATGACAACACTACCCACTGTACCATTGTGCTAACCGTACTTGAGTATTTGACAAGAAAATTCTAATTGAATTTCTAATCCCTGCTGACAGTCCTACATAGTATGATAATCACTATTTTCATTTATGGAAGTGGAAAACATGTTTTTAGGACTGTTCGATTTATTTTATCCCGTGGATGAAATAAAAACGGATTTTCTGCTGTTAGCAAAACTGTTTTTGCTGGAGCATGTGGTACGTGGAACTAATCAGATTTTCTCCTCTCAGTTCCCCACTAAAATTGTAACAGAACTAGATGCCATTGCAGCTGAAGTAATGATTCTACATTATATGAGCCATTATGCTACAAAATAATATTCTGAATCAGTGTAACTCCAACCAGTGAAATACTTGTCGCTTTTACATTTATGCAGGGACTGATGTATCTGAAAGCATTTTGTTGTCACACACTTACACATTCAGACCATTTCTGGAGCCTTGCGTTTTTCCGAAAAGCATGCACAAAACGTTAACACTCACTGGTACAAGTAAGTGTTTCTACTTGCATTCAAGTAGACATACACATACTTTGCATGGTAATAGAGCAACTGACGGATTCATCTGAAAAGAGTGTTACTAAATTTAAGGTACTTTTCAATATTCTAAAAATTCTCCATGGCCCAAGCATGTTGGTATAATAGCTGAAGGTTCCAGGCAAATAAACAGTTAACTGGAGAGGAAATCTTTGCTGCCCAGACAGTAACAGCATGCTATTGAGCTTCTGTGCATGTCCTTTTGTAGGGATGACTAACTTCTATTGATTTTCAACACTGGAACTGTGTGAGCCAACGGTTAAGTGATATTGAACCTGGAAAAAAAGGAAATTTGACAACAATTGAAACAAATTAAAAATCAAGATAGAAGGACTTCTTCTTCCACTTGAATTACAGTCTGCAGGGCATTGAATGTTTGTTGATTTGTCTTTCTAATAACCTTAATGCAGATTGAAGCCATGTGAGGTTATGAAATGCATGCCGGTGATATCAGATCAATATAAGAGTGGAAAGAAAAGGCACCCTCTTCCAGAAGGCACAGATATAAAACCCTTGGTTAGATATCTAAAAGGCCCACTTAAAGCTTAAACAATGAATGAAGTATTGGATAAAAATGAATTGAGTACTTCTGACTGATATCATTTATTCTTGAATCAACATCACAGAAGTGCGTCCTTTGAGAATCCCAAGAATGTTAGGCCTTCTTTCATGAACAGGAGTGATACATGGTTCTCATATTACATGTGTTATCTCCCCATGGATTCTGATGTGTACTTGGAGAAGTGGGCTTCTCACACGCACACACACACGTGTGTGATAAGAGACAGTGTACATCCTACTCCTTTACAGATTACGGGCCCAATTATGAAAGAGAGATACAGAATGGACATCATCTGCATATAAATTGATTTGAGAACCTAAAGGGATAGTGCCTCATAGCCCATAATGCTTCAAACTCATCAAAGTGAGCTAATAGTGGAGAGCCTTATTAAAGCACAATCACTGACAATAGCATCCCCCTGCTCTCCTCTTTTCCCATTTTGAGGGAAATTAGAGAAAAATGAGTCAATTATCACAGGCGTTTAGTTCACTACATGAAGCTGCTATTTGTTGTGTTTTACTATTTTGATTAAGGAATGTCAGAGAGACCATATTAACTTAGTAGTTTCTGTAACACAATACAATTAAAATATATTTAAATCTAAATTCAATAGAAATTGTTTACTTACCTCACATTTACAATTGTTTATTTATCTCACATGGTGGGGAGAAGAAATGGTGCTGTGATCTGCACTGAGAGGTCATTTTGTTTTTAAGCCTGCTGCTTCATTCTACAAACCACTTCAGAACTTTCAGGGTACTGAACTAGTGTATTAATGCAGGTAATGTTTCTCTATTCTTGAAGGGGAGAAATGTCTTTCTCCAAACTCTGTATGCTTTGTAATTCACGCTTCAGATATTGCCTTATCTATCGGGATGGTTTCCTCTACCAAATCAAACTGATGTTCATTACAATAAACTGTGTTTGGCAAGAAAGTCAGGAATTGCAGTTGTTCAGAAAACCTGTCACTGTGATCACAGTGAAATGAAATAACAACTGCCACAAACTCCATCTTCCCTGACATCTGTCCTAGCCTACCATAAATCAAGATATATTGGCAATTCATAGTTTATAAATTACTGACTTTAACTGGCGTAAATGTACTCCATTTTTGTACTCCAAGTCTTTCAAACTGACCTCAGCATTTAAAACTGCTATAAAAGGGAGGATCACACTTCTTTTAAAGAGAGAAAATAGCTGGAGAGTGTGAAGCAGGTACTGCATTGCACTATCGACACACCTTACTATATTGGGTAAACTACTGTGTCACCAGGGGAAGAAAGGGAGTAAACAATTTTGGAGAAATGGAGCATTTATGAAATGCAGATGGCAAGTAGATGCATACACATCTGCACATCTGCAATTACTGACACAGGGTTTGAAACCAACTGCCAAATGCATTTTCTGTCTTGAAGTCAGAAAAGCCTGAAAGCAACACTTACTGCAGTGTTATGAAAAACTAAGAGGCTTGCTCATCATCCAAACCAAGTCTTGAAACAGGGAAAATTGATTTCTTTTTGTTAGTAAACTTGTTAGTAAATTGCCAATATAACATTAAATGAATTCTTAGTCTTGGTTATGATGTTTTAGTTTAACCCCTTAAATGGACCTGGACACACACAGTGGATTCCGTCTTTCATTCAGAATAACCCACACTTGCACTGATTACCATATAGTTGTTAATGATAATGTCTTGGGATGAAATAAAATTGGGAACATTTAAGGGATTAATACAGTATGGGCTGAGAAGTATATGTTTTGGAGATGATACACTCATCCTGATTAGGGTCTAAGTCTGTCTTCATTTTGGAAAATAGCAGTGGATTAACATCCTTTGACTTCCTATGTATAAAGTGGTCATTTAGTTGTATTTTATCACTTAGCTGCCCCCTTGGTATGGGTATTCGTTCCTACCTAGTCTGTAGCTGAGAGCAATTTGAGCCATTTTCTGATGGCCACATCTATAAAAGAATCCAATTTTCTTTGTTGTTATGGGCCTACTGATATAACTACTTTGTTCCTATGTCCTAGCTCCTGCCTAATTTAAAGTGACTTTCTGATATCTTGTGTTAAAATGGTCTTGTTATTGGCTGAAATGAGCCATCAGTCAAAATGTATTAGATTTAGATTTAGATTCACAGAGTAGTAACATTTGATGGCTATTATAATGTACATAAAGCTTTGTAACTCTTTTATAGAACCTTGTTACGCAACAACATGTCATTGATGTTGATGTCAACATGCTGTTATGTGTTGCAAGTAGCATAACAATGTCATAGTACCCATACCAGTAACTGTCATGAAAAATGTCATAATATTTGATGTAACAGTTGGTTACGTGCTACTTTATTTATTACTTTTCCTAAGTGTATTTTCAGGAGCAAATGGTATGAATGGGAATAAATGAAAAGGCTAAGCTCTCCCTCCCTGACAGTAAAAAATGCTCATTAATATTTTTTTTTTAAACAATTACTTTGTGCTGCCCACACCATTTTAATTACTGCTCACAAATGACTCAAAGATAATTGTTTTTCTGGAACCAAAAACAACACCACCAGGTCATAAGAACTGTACGAACTAGCTAAAATAGAGATTATTTAAATCCAGCTAAGCTGTAGATTTACACAGCCTATCTGTAATTCTGTGTCAAATGTGCTGTGACATATTACATGTCGTGAAATGCCCCCTAGATTAGTTCTTTATCTGGGCTAATTTTTTCAAGCCCTCAATGTCCGGCTCTGCCTTTCTGCAGCCTGCTTTCAGTATGAGGGGCAGGTTGGTCTGGTTCTAAAATCTCACTGATTGGCTGTGACATTCTCAGCTGAAAATACTGTATGCACATAAATATGTAGCCTTTTCTTTTTGTTTTATTTTGTTTAGATAGATTATGCGCATGTCATTGTTAAAAAGTATATTGTTGCCTTTACATGAGGTCGTCCAGGATCTTGGTGTAGCTATTAAATAACTGTACCCAAAAACTTTGCTGTAGTTGCAAAGGGAATCTCAAATGTGGTGCCACAGGGTGGCAAGTGTTCGTTATAAGTTATTGATAGGTTAACCCAACCATTCAATTATTTGACCACCTTTCACTGTGTTTTTGTGTGTTTTGTGACAGTTATGAAATTAGTAAACATGACATATTGTCTATGACAACTGTCATAGACTGTATGTGTCATCTCAGTCTATTAGGAAATAAAGTTGTTGTAAACTCTGTCATGTCTTACAAGTGTTGAACATTTAAATGAATTCAACAAACCTTATTATAGACGTTTTGAAATACCATCTCTGCATTTTAGTCAAGCGAGCTGCAGTTACATCTGAAATTTTACAGATATGTAGAGCAGCTCTGGTTTCACAAGCTCCCACTACACTGTCGCAGCATGATATCAGCGTTGAACACCTTCACAGTTCACAGTAATGGGAGCAGTGCTACCTTCTGTTTTTCATGCAACAGAATGGCTTTTATTTTGACACCCCCACAATCACAGGTGTCATTTATGCTGGGGACACTGGGGACATGTCCGCACCACTTTTTGAAGTCTTTACTCAGTAAGTGCTTACTGTTTGGTAAATCTGACTTGAAACTCTGTGTGTGCCTGTGGATTTGAAGAAACAGCTCCAGCTCCCATCAACATCTGTAAAATTGTTCTCCCCATGAATACAGTGTTCTTATGGCTGTTTTTGTGGCTACTAGATTTTTTTTTTAAACCTAAACACTCATTTCCTGATTAGCGGAATTTAAGAAAATACAGTTTGGCTCCTGTAACATATATATATATGTTAGAAAGAGAGAGAGAGAGAGAGAGAGAGAGAGAGAGAGAGAGAGAGAGAGAGATAGATAGATAGATAGATAGATAGATAGATAGATAGATAGATACACAACCTTTAATTGTACTTACTGAGCTCACAAGATAAATCAAACCAAGCTTCCAAAATATATGGTTTACATCGTTTTAAAATATATATGGAGTGCACTACAGATGTTTACAGGTAGTGATATTTGTCAATGTCTTGTATTATAATGTCACTTGCTCTTCTTTGACATTAAGCTATGTCGTAACACAGTGGCGACATAAAATTTGCTAATGCTCACTGTTAAAATGAGTTTAATAATACATAATAAGATTGAGATCAATAGACATTATTTTTATACTGAAGGCAGATTCTCATATTCTGATGCATGAGTATAAGCACTAAATCTGCTTTAGCACTTTTTCTATATTGCATGTTTTTAGTAAACTCTTATGATGGTTTACAGTAGATTACAACATTTGATATTAGTGTATAAGAACACTTGAGCAATAAATAATCGAAGAATAATCAAGTATCCTACCTAAAATAGCAGATGCTGCAAGCAGAATTTGTCACATATCTACCACATTATTGACCTTTAACTATAGAAGAAATGTTTTTAATTAGTTGCATGTTTTTATAGTACTGAGACAGGTCAACTTTACAGGAGATAATTTGTCATAATTTGTCATAATTTAAGTGTTAAATGAGAGCTTGACATACAAAAATGTAATTAATATGTCACGTGTCTGTCATGAGGCTGTTATGGGTTGGACTGGGGATACAAGCCCAATGAATGGGTGTGTGCATGTTTATATCAGAAATATTCTTAATGTGTCATATGTCTTTTATAGAGTGTTAATGTGTGGTTCCTTTAATATACAGAAAAAATCCCATTACTGAAGATAAAATAAGTTAAAATATGGTGGCACAAAACTGACTATAGAAAACTTTCATTTATCAATCCTCTGTTTGTAAAAGTTAGTTAAGAGAGGTTGCTAAATATAAATAATGTCACTGTGTTTTGCTCTTGGTGTAGACCATGAGGAATAGGTGATTGTTTTATTAAAGAACTTAAGAATGCAGTGTGATTGATATGAATCTCCACTCGTTCTCTGAACAAGTTAACATTTTCTATGTCAGTAAACCGCTGCCATTATAGTGCAGTGATACTTATTTAGTACAAATGGCCTCACCTTGTAAAGAATCTCCAGCCTACTCAACATGATTGGTTGAGTTACAAGGCCGGTTCATGAGGTGCATCGTCTCAAATGTATACTCATACAAAAAAGAATGAGTATTCTTCCATGACATATTTATGGCATGGTTATGTCAGTGTTATGTAGAAGAGTTTGAGGAAACCAGGTTTGGACTACTTTATGGCCTAATGATTGTGGGAAGGGCTCGGACACCTCGATTCAATGATGGACCTGCCTGGACATTATGTTAATTATTTTTGCTTACGTTAATTCTTTAATTATCTATAAATATAAATTGCCACAAATTCGCGGTTCAGAATTCATGGGTTTTTTCTTAAAACCTAACTAATAATTGTATGTGGAAACCCCCCAAAGTCACAGAAACTGCAGATATCCTCTGCATTTTTTTTTGCTTTTTTCGTGGCAATCTATAATTCATGCTTTTTTGTGCTAAATCTCGAGTGTTTCTCTAAGTGTTCCCGTGTATTTTTATCGCCCTGTATTTTTACTACTGTAAATTCAATTAATTACTGTATTTACCCTGCTTATACCAAAGAAAACATGCTTGCACGAATTACAGTATAGTCTATACGGGGTAACAATGGTATGTTACATTCTATCACTGCAGGTATTTTACATTCTAGCACTGTTCAGTGTACACTGTACAGTATGGGTATGGGTTTACCTTTACATTTTTAAGGGTAATGTATTAAGCTGAGTTTAAAATGAAATTACACTACGTTAGGCTTTTTTTTTTTTTTTACCACATTGCAAATTCACGGTTTTTACTATTCGCGGGTGCTCTTGGAACATAACATGTCGGGAGTTTACTGTACTACTTAATTCAGACCAGCACCTAATGAGACTAATCATATGCTAAGAAGAGCTGTAGGTAGCAATAAGAACTGCGCGTATCTTTAAATCATGCATCTATACTTCAGAGGCAAATTATAAAGCTTTCAAAATACTTGCAAGCATTTTTATTTACTGTTTAACAAATGATATAACATGACAAAACACATAGCTGCCTAAAATGTACATCAGATTGGGGTGTATGTATTAATATTCCCGCATAGCATACAATAAAAACCACAGGAACAACTCCTCTTTCCTTGTTGTTTGATCTCTATGCACAAAGGCAACTCCAAGGCTGATTACCTTCCCATAAGCTGTAGATAGAGATCTCCTGATGTGAAGAGGTCCAGTCTGAAATCTCTGAATCCTCACATAATTATGGGGAGATCCTAAGATAATCTTATCTCTGTCCTGCAAAAGACACCTTGTGAGACACAAAAGGAGAAACAAAGGAAATACTGTTTAACACAGAAAGAAAAAGTTGACTTTCAGAATAAGTCTAGTGTTTTCTACTTGCGTTAACCTTGCGAGTGATGTTTTAGGAGATAATAGAGTTGCTGTCAAAACAAAACTTCTTATCTACAAATATGGTATCTTTACAGGAAAAGGAAAGAAACTCATTTCATTGCAAATAAACCAGTTGAAATGTCAATATAGAATAAAAGCAATAAAAAAAAGTATGAAAAAGATGCATTATAGAAACATAGAGTTAATTGTAAAGTAGACTATACTGTAGACAATAGACTTGATCATAAAATAAAATGTAATAAAATAATATGTGAAAAACATGAAAGCTATAGAGTATACAAGACAATGATCTATACAACACTAAGTGGGCTAGACTATGAAATAAAGCAGCCAGTAGATTATAAGTAGACTCTACAGTAGACATCAAATAAACTGTTGTCAAGCAAACTGCATGGAAAAGAGTGTGTAACTGTTATGACAAGGATGTGCATGCAGTAATGAGTTAAAGGATAATTACAGAGAGAATATGCATTTTAATTTACTGCTTTAGTGCTATAATACAGTAAAGTTAAAGCGCATATGTTTATTGACTCACAAAAGCAGAGGGAAAGGTTCAACAGTTAAAGAATGGCATAACCGAGAGGTCCTTGTGTAGGAGGCAAATGGTCTGTGGAAAGAAGCTGAAAAAGTGCCATTTGGTCCGAGTCTTTACACTTCTCACCATTAGTCTCCACTGAGATGGGAGCCGCTGGAAGAGAGCTGTGAAGGGTGAGCCATGGTTTTGTTGCTCTAGTCCTCATCCCGGAAGAGCAAAAGTCTTGGAGGGTAGAGAGCTGACACCTGATGGTTTTCTATGCATATCACACTGTTCACTGAAGCTTAAACTCAGTGTGCAAAGAGCTGAGCCAAACAGAGATGGAAGATGTAATGATGGACTCTATTATGGCAGTGTGTAACTGATCTAGTAGTGCTTGAGGCAACCCAAATTTCTTGAGCTATCACAGGAAATACAAGCACCTCTGGGCCTTCTTCATAACTGCAGTGCTGTGTCTGTCCCATTTGAGATCATTCTGAATGGTGCTGGCGAGGAACTTGTAGGGCTCAGCACCACTCACTGAAAACCCATGTACATCCAGTGAAAGCAGTGGGTTTGGTTTCTTTCGGAAATCGATGATCATCTCCACAGTTTTGTGTCTTTAGCTCAAGGTGGTTAGCTCGACACCATGGCACCAGCGGTGTTACTTCCTCCTGGTATGTGGACTCCTCGCTGTTTGAGATGAGACCGACCAGCAAGCTTAATAAGGTTAATAGAGTCATTGTCAGAAGTGCAGTCATTGGTGTAGAGAAAGTAGAGCAGGGGAGAAGTTGTGGATCCACTGGCAGGCAGATGGAGGGACATCATGCTACCACAGTTTATCCAGTAGTAGGTTGGGAATGATGGTGTTAAAAGCAGAGCCAACATTTACAAAAACTTGAAAAAAAAAAACAAAACTTGAGCCAGACATGTTTGTTCTTAATGCAAACTGTATTGGCCATGACAAATGCCCTTTCGGTACTGAAGCAAAAAGAGGATGTCCTTTGTTTTTCAAATCTTCAGCTTTATGATTTGTAAAGGCTTGGAGTCACTTCCAGTTGGAGGAACAGTCATTGGAGGAGAACTGCAGCTCTTGTTTGTTCCTGTATTTATTTTTTTGGCAGTTTTGACTGCTTTGCACAGTGCCACTCTCACCACTAATGTGTTCTTCTTTCTTGGCTGTGAGCAGGTTGCTGAGTTCATTGGAAATCAAATGTGTATGTGCATAGTTAGTCTTTGATGGTTTGTTTATCTAAACTTTAATTACCATGCTATTGCTAACTAATCCACTATATGTATCTCTGATCCTGCATTTACCTCATCACACCTCTGACAATATGTCTAAGGATAAGAATGAAATACGTTGTAAATATATAATTTACCATGGAAAATACATAGATATTACTCTGCTGGTAATTTAAGGAAGTGACCCAAACCCTGGTCTCTTGGCACTTCTGTCTCTACCTCATTATCCTCATCACTAGAAGCTAGGTCAGCCTCATTGTCCCAAGCCTGGCAATAAGCCGTGACTGTGAGACATCATTTCACAGCAACGCTGTACCATTTATCTACAACATGAACAGAAAATGAGAAACGCTCATCAATCACAGACTGTGTGAAACAACAATTAAAAAGTAAAAACTATATTTTACAAGCAATTATGGGCTTCAAATGCCTGTGAAAAGCTGCTACAGGATCACCATTAGCATGGCTAGTACTACAAATCTCATAAGGGCACAAATGGAAAGTTGCCTCCTTGCAGTGGTGGAAATCAGTTAAAAAGGCAAATTAAACTGACTGCATTAAGAACTTAAATTATTAATATTTAATGTCAATATTTAACATTTCATATTAAAAACATTAAATGTACTCCATGTAATGACATGCTCATCATTTGTTTTCATGTCTGTGTATAGAGTATTTACTATTTATGATGACTTCCATCATGTTCAGGCTAGTCAGATTTTAAGACCGAATTTAACTTTAGAAAAATTACCCCATTCAATAACCAATCTAGAGGGCATTTTACTTCAAGTTATATGTCACATATTTGACACATATTTGAATCATAAATAGGCAAGGTGAATCTACAGCTTGGGCTAGATAGGAATCAGTCTTATTATATATATATTTTTTAATTAATTAATTAATTTATTTATTTTTTGATGGTGCTATTGTTGTTGGATCCACAGAAATCCAAAATAATCATAGTCATTTGTTAACAGCAAGTAAAATGAAGTGGGGAAAAAACCTTTTTGATATTTTGTGTTTGAGGCCTTAGCTCTAGTTGCTCATTGTTGTCCACCATGTCTTTTTTCTGTTTTTCTTCTTTATGTCCAGGATTTCCTCTGTGATCGCCCCGTGCTCTGTTCCAAAGTCTGCTCCCACCATTTCCTTTTCATCCTTCATCTCAGTGCTTTCCCTTTTCATCCCAACCTCTAATCCTTTCATCAAACTCTCTGTCCCCTTTTTCCCAGTCCCTGCCCTAACATCCCAGGCCCTTTCCACTTAACCTTTCTTACTGTATCCAAACCTCTCCCCCTCCATCTTATCTCACTACCATATGCATCCCATACTTCATCTACATCATTCAACCACTTCACCATTCATCATAAATCGTTCCTCATACCGTCCTTTTCCCTTGCTACCTGATCCCATTTTGGTTCTGCTTTTCCTGCTCTGATGCTCTACCTTGCATCTATTAATTGCTGTATAGTTATTGCATTTTGTGTAATATTTTCTATTTATCCCCTATTATTGCTTACAGGTGCATGAAATTAAGCCATTCAATCTTTACAGAAAAGCATTAGCTATACGATGGTTTAAACATGACCACTGTATGCGGTAGCGAAGACAGAAACTAAAAAAAGTGTATTGTAATGCTCAGTACTAAGTTCCAAACTGCCAGAAGCAATGTCAGAGAAATGTTTCATTGAAGCTTCATGAATAAGGTTTCCATGATAGAGCGGCAGCACACAACCTAAAACATACAATACAATAATATGCAGGGCCAAGAATTAGGCAGAGTGATGCAAACCATATGATTATTGGACTCTGGTGCAGTGGAAAAGCGTTCTCTGGAATAATATATCATGGTTCATCATCTGGCAGTCTGATGGATGAATCTGACAGACACATTTTGTGAATGCCAGAAGAAAACTCCCTGTCCAAAAGACTAGCACCAACTATATGGTCTGTGAAAGAGAAATGCTGGCCTGAGGCTGTTTTTCTTGGTTTGGACTGGGCTTCTTAGTTCCAGAGAAATCTCAATTCAATAGCATATAGTGACTTTCTAGAGAATTGTGTACTTCTAACATTTTGGAAACAGTCCCTTTCCTTTTCAGCATCATCATCCATAACTTGACTGGCTTGCACAGAGACCTGACCTCGATCTCATCAAATACATTTAGACTTAACTGAAATTCCAACTACACTCTTTCTTATCCAACAACGACTTTACTAATGCTCTTAAAGGCCAATATAAGTAAAATCCTACAGCCATGTTTCTTGTAGAAAGCCCTTCAGGGAAAATGCATGGTGTTAAACCAGCAAAGAAGAGACCGAGTCCATATTACAACCCAAAAAGAGACAGAAAAGGACTTTCACACATTCACATTTTTAGGCTGTGTAATATGTATTCACTCATACTGGCCTCTCTGTTATTCTCTGCTAAGGAGCACGGAAGAATAAGTGCAGTTTTTTTAAAGTGCAACAAAGTAATAGCCATGTATATAAATCTTTAGAACATAAATTGGTATAGCTCCCAAACATTCCCAGATTATACATTTAACTTGTCAAGCTTTACATGGCATCCCACAGTGATATACAGTTGCAGTCACAAGGCAGCATCAAGCTTGCAGCACTTGGAGCTATTAGGGGTTCCTAGTCTTCAACTGCAAATCGGATACCGCACAGAATTCCAGTCTGAGCTCTTTGAGTTCTTTCCTCCTCACAGTTTCACAGTGTTGCACTCACTCAAGAAGATGTGGAATGAATTTGCAAAATAGGGTATGTATATGTATAATAAAGTCCATATATACACTGATCAAAAAAGATGCTAGTCGCAGATTATAAATTGTGAGGTGGGTGCTCCATGGCTCAGATTAATTTATCCAGTACATCCCACAGATGCAAAGTCAGACTGAGACATACCTGGCCATCCTCATGAAATGAAAGAAAACATGATTCTTTAGACTGGACATTCCTTCAGTTGCATGGACCAGTTCAGATGCTTGTGTGTCCATTGTAAGTTATTTTTTCTCTAGTAGCTCTTCTGTGGAATTGGACCAGAGGGGCTAGCCTTTATTTGCCACATGCATCAGTGAGCCTTGGATGCTCTTGACCCTGTTATTGGTTCACCAGTAGTCCTACCTTGGGCCATGTTTGGTAAATAATAACCACTGCATACTGGGAACACCCAACAAGACATGCCTTTGGAGATGCTTTGACCTATCACCTAGTCATCACAATTTACTTGCGTGCTTACTTATTTCCCAGGTGCCATTGTAACGAGATAATCAATGTTATTCACTTCACCTGTCAGTGGCTTTAATGTTGTGGCTGATTAGCATATAATAGTATATACATTTCCTTTTGTTAATATTTACATTTTCAGATGTACAGTTTGACTACCCTGTCTCCTCTTTCATACTCCTTAGCTTGTGTAGGACAGTAACTAGTAAAGGAGAGATGCCCATGACATGACGAATGTTTAGGCAGCTCAAAATCCCCAACAACTCTAAAACCCCGGCCGGACGCAATTTCCAGGTCTCAAAAAGAGTGTGCAGAGGGACTTAGCAGACTGTGCCTTGTTTCCTCGTCACTGATGTGCACCATCACCGGCGTGCCTTTGAGAATACGTCTGCGTGCCGACTGTGGGGGGGGTGGAAATTACCTTTCAGCAAAAGGCCGGGTGTTGAACCCCCCTTTAGGGTTAGGGTTAAGGTTAGGGTTAGGGTTAGGGCCTTTCCCCGTCTCGCAGCCTTTCAACCTGTTTCAACCACTTTGCAAACAAAAACGATAAAGAATCAACTCATTATTATCACACTTTTAGTGGGAAATGTGTAGTATATTTTCACAATATTGCATAAAAGCATTCATTCATAGGCTACAACAGAAGACAACTTGCTTCCATCTTCCACTGCCAGTGCCACTTTCACTTGCCCACTCATTTCAGAAAGCTAAAAGACAGGAAAATGGACACTTTTAGTCTGTGTGGCATTGCCATTAAACAAGGTACATACATACTTGATATCATTTCAGTTCTGCAAACATCAGGTTCATCTCTCTTAAAGTGAATCGTGCCATTATTATGTTGACTTGGACTTTCCAATTGCACCTCAAGCAAAGCTGAATAGACTGCTTTTGTCTCCAGCTTAATGTTGTTTCCTCTTCTTTTGTAATTTCCACGCTTCATTAACATAATGTGTAAAAAGAAGTTTGATGACTCTCTAATGACAGGAAGACACCCTTATAGCCCACATTTACATATTAATGAGCGATTGGAGAGGGAATTTTTACCTTGCATGGCAACCACAGTGGCAGTGTACTATGCTTACAAAGTCTCTACACCTTGAGCTATGTTTGCAGAGCCCACATTAAATGCACTTGCTGGATAGTTAATCAGAGCAGAGTCTCATGATTGCTATCACTGATGTAATGATTGAAATTGAGGTCTTCAATGAGAATCTGCACCGGAATTATAGAGTGATTGGACAGGATGGAATAATGAAGCAAATTACCTCAGGATGCCGGGAAGCCAAAACTGCACCTAAAACTTAACAGTGTGGTTTAGGAGAACTAATAAAATGTCACAGTCATCACAATTCACCTCCTGTTAGTACTTGTGTCCTGCAAACGTTGCTTCTCCAACCCTGACAGCATATCAAGGAGAAATCCGCCATAATCACCAGCTCTCAATCAGCACATACAGCATTAAGTCAACACTTACAGTGTTTGTTTAAGCCCAACTGTAAGTGCCATCTCAACACTGCAGATTTTGTTGCTTAGGGATGGTGGCTGTAATTTTCGTGGCGATGATATGAAGTGAATTGTTGACGTTTAATAGCACATTGTCACGGGCCATCAGCAGTATTATACACTCTAACTTGTTTCCGTGACAAATATGTCACACTAGCAACACCTATTATCTAAAGGACATCTCAGAATTGTGTGTGGAAAAGCTGTTGATTAGAAACTCACACATCTGCTCTGGCTTTTGCAACTGATCGTATGACAGACAAATAACAACTTGCAACAGTCTGGGGGAAGAATCACATTATTCATCAAGCTCCTGACACTTGCATATTACATAAAAAACAGTGTTCTCTGTTAATGTAGCAAATTCATCTTTCCATGTTTATAGAGTTATGAAACCATATTCAGCATGAAAACAGCACTCGGTCATGTCACTTGCACTCTTGTTTGTAATCAAACAATGACAAACTGTGTGTTACACTGCCAACCCAACTTTTTTAAATGCACCACAGTTTAGCTGCGCTGTCTCATGAAGCAGAATTTCTTGCTCAGCCAGATAATTTTATACTTAGTTAGATTGAACTCAGGATTTTTTTGTCCTGAATCAGTGGATAACATCTATCAGAGTATGTCACCATGGCAACTCCTTTTGGATTTTGGATTATAAACAACTTGTGAGCCAACCAGGGACCGACTGAGGTGGACATTTATTCACTTTTTCTTCAGGACAGTATAGATGCAAATATGCTTCAAAGATTTTAGCAGTTCATCATCATTCCACATCATATTTAAAAGCTTTCCTGGAGGCTGGAGCAGTGTATCCAGTTCAGTTTTTTTTACTACTTGCATGTGTGTGGCAAAGCAAAATGGGGTAATGTGCTTTTTGTGAGCAGGTTCCTTTATAAATTAAAGAGTGTGTTTTGCTTGCTAACAGTATGTGTTGTGCCATATTGGCTGGCGTAATCATAGCAGTAGGTAGATCTCACGCATGTCCCGTGGCAGCCTACATAAAGGAGAAGCTCATTTTTGCGCCGCTGTCCCTCTCGATCTCTGTGATTAGGACATGCAGGATAGACTGAACTCAGCTGCACTGAGCAAAAATGAGTTCAGCCTCTGACTGGCTCATGCGCCAGCACCATTACAGGAAAAGCAAGGCGTAAGCAGGAGAGAAACACCAGGGGAGAGTGGAAAGACTTGGCAAGAGAGCACAGAATGGAGAGGCTGGCTGTGTGTGAACTGTGAAGGATCCGTGTAGGCAGATGAGAGCCGACGCTGGCAGTGGAGGCTCATCCTCTGTGTCTGTGTGCATCACTCCAGGCCTGAAGCAAAGAGGCCTGTGAAGTCAGTCTCGTCATAACACTCCGCCATATGAGCTAAAGAGCTAAAGAACGCTCAGTGACTTTTTCCGCCAGGGCTCGTTTGCTCACATTCATACAACACAGCACAGCAATCAAAATCTATAGCCTTTGTACTTATGTTAACACCAATAAATTTTTCACTGGCAGCGTGCCACTGAGCATTTGCAGTGCAAAATTAAATGGAAATACTCTGTTGCGTAGCCCACTCTGTGTCTCTTCTCTTTCTATCTCTTAATAATTCAGCACAGCGTTAATATTTAAAGCAGGTGCGCAGTACAAGTGAATTTGTCAGCAAGCTCCAAAGGTCATGACATCTTTTAATCTAGTTCATAAAAAATCTCTTTCAGAGGAGCATTTTAACAATGTGCATATTTAAAAGTGTAAAACAAGAAGGTGTTTCACCTCCATTTTATCTTAAATATGTGAATTGTTTTTGGCATTGTTTTTCAAACAGAAAAAATTCGGTTTCTGTGCAATAGTTTGAAGGGGCTTTGCCCTGCGTGCCATAAACTGTGAAGACAAAATGTTATGCTAGATTGCTAGATTTGTATGCATTTACTGGTGTTCTTCAGAGTCCTTTTTTTAATCACAGAAATATTAAACATGGCATTTTAAATGAAAATAAAAATAGTTTTATTTATGATGAACAATATTTCATCAGCTTTCCTGGGACAGTGTAATATCCTCTGCGCATAAACTGTATGCAAATAGTTTTCATAGTGGAGAATAAATGCGGTTTACTCTGACACATGACAGACAATATGGCCCAATTTAGGAATATAGCGTGCCGCTCTGCTGTGTCTGGTTATTTTGAATTCTGTGGCTTCAAAATCACTGCAGTTCAGAATGCATTTCTTTTTTTAGAAACTCAGTTTGAGCAAGTGCCCCTGGAAATAAATTAAAAGACTTGTGTAATAGGTAAATTAAGTAAAACGACCCAGTTTTGCTTAAGACAACATTCAGCAGTAAGATGATTTGGGTATTTCGCTCTTAAAAGAAATTGAATTGAAAGCATTCCAGCATGTTTACAGATTAGCAGGATCATTTCAATATGCATCTCCCTTCTTAGATGGTAATAATCCAAGATGTTCTTTTGACGCCTTTTAGTGGAATGATGAGCAAGATTGTGTGGATTTAGTGTTTTGTGTGAATTAAGATGTTACTTTTTTCCCTCTCTAGGCTTCATGCCCAACTCCTGTGAAATCTAGACAGGAGACTTTCAGATTTGTTTTCTCTGTACACGAATAGAACATTGTCTTTGTGCATGTTAAATGTGTGAATATGTTCCTTTCATGTTTTAGACTGAATGCAAGGAGACAAAAGAACAGATTGAGTCTGGACTTTAGCATTACCACTGCTGTCTGTGTAATCACTGCAGTACATTTTTTAAAAAGCATTTAGTGGAAAATATTCTATGGTTGGGTTGAAATAGGGCTTGTTTGCTTATATTTATGACTGTAATATATTAACCCCTAAAAAGCAGTTTACTTCCAGCCACCATTTCTCTGCTTAATCAGGACTTTTAGGCATGTCAGAGATCATGGGATGGCAATGGCATAACAGTGTTTTTGCTTTTAAGCTATAATTTTCTGGTAAAAATGTGACTTTTTGTCTGTGTGAAATACTGCATTATGGAGGTCTACTAGTCAGCAGTAAGTCAAACCATGGCTGTAACATGCTGTCATTACTTTATAAAAAATCTCTGCATCAGTTTCACGCTCTACATTTTGTGCCTCGTCATCTGTTGCATTTTCTTATGTGTTTTGTTGTGCACTACATGTTGTTTGGTGTTGTGGTGTATTACCACCCCTTACTGACAGAAATGATCATTTTAAATGAGCATTTTAAAGTTGTTTTTGTGTTCTAGAAAAAATAATTAGAAAAATTAACAGAAAAATTTGAATAGATAACATAATACCCCAATGGCCATAAAAGAAAAGTATTATTGACTGTTGTACAACACAGCTGTATGTGTGTGTGTGTGTGTGTGTGTGTATTTGTTTACTTCTTTGATGCTACTGATGCTACAAATGAAAATTTTAAAGCACATTCAGACCCTTTTGTTTCTGCACTGATGACCCATGCATTCTGCTTCCCTACAATATAGTTGGTCTTTGTTACAGGACTAACCACAGTTCAGATTGCTACTCATATATTGGTGACAAACTTGTGGAACTAATTCTGCAATCAGTCCTTGCCTGTGGCCTAATCTCCTTATTGACCGACTCCAGCGTATGTGTGTATGTGTGCTTAACAGCGTCTCCACAATTGATTGGTCAATCTGTCTGTTATCTGCTCAGCACAGCCGTGAATTTGTTCTAAGTAGAAACATCTCTCTCTCAGCTGCTTGTCTCTTTGTTCCTGCTCCACTGGTGTGCAGGAATAGTTCTCAGCTAACTAAGGATTTGATAATGGCATTGAGTGGAGCTGTTTGAGGGGTGTGTGTGTAACAGTCTGTGGTGGATTTGGCAGTAGATAAGTTTGTTTTAGAGGCTCTGAGCAGGCTCAGCTGAGAGACAGACTGCTGGTAATGCCATGCGCTCTACCCGCGGGAGGCTCTTGGCATAGTCAGATGTTATAGACTGTGTACAAAGAACAAGAGGCTGCTCAAGGAAGCCCTGATTGACTATCACTGTGTGAACTACTGCAATCTTTTAAAAACCTTCATTTAAACTTTTTTTTTAAGCAGCTTCAACCATACCAGAAATAATAAACACAACTACAAGTTTGTAAAATGACAAAAAATCACTTACCAAGAAATCACAGTCCTGCTTTCAGGATTGTTTAATTGGTTGCAACCACTAAATAATTTTTTAAAATCACATTTTATGTGTGATTTGCATGAGTTACGACAGATGGGCTGTAGTCCTCAGTTTTTTGCAGCTTCACTAGACAGCAAATATGTTAATGGGGGAAAAAAGAAGCTTAATTTGAACATTTTTTTCTGTTGGCAGCCTCACCCATAGAACCCAGATTTCAAACTAAGCAGTGTAGAAATAATAACTACATAACTACATAATAATTAAATATGTTTGGAAAATAACAAAGTTTCTCTTACCAAGATACACAATCCTGCCTTCAGGATTGTTTAACTGCTCTGCAACTGCAGAACAATATGGATATATCACTGTTTTTAAAAATCACATGTTTTTACTATTTGTAATCAGTGCAGTTAACCACTGTAGACCCCAGACCCCTTTATGATTACTAAATACATATGATGTTGTTTCAGATTTAACATGGTTATTTGCAGCTGATTTCCACATGCACTGATTTTGGATGTTAAATGTCAATTTACAGAATTTACCTCCAAACCATTAGATTGGTAGATTGGTGTAGGTCCATTTGTCTTTTTAGAGAGATGGATGCAAATCATTCAAGCACTTCAGTTAAATGGAACAAATAATTTAATATATATTCACCTTTAAAAATAAAGGTGCCAAAAGCATTATTTGCGCAATACCACAGAAGAACTATTTTAGATCCTCTTTAAGTGAAGGCTTCTTTTAAGAACTGTTATTGCAAATAACTTTAGTATTTTTTTTTAATTTGCAGATCTCATTTATAATTAAAATTTTGGTCGTCACAATTTCAGACACTTTCCTGTATCTCTAAGCTTGTGGTTTATCAGAGCTGGATGTGATTCTGATTGCATGTTTCTTGGAGATGTAGGCGCTGCAGTGTATGTGATTCATGAGTGAAGGTGCCGGAGGTGTTCTAGCATCTGGAAAAGCCCACCAATCTCCAGCAACCCATTACTGTCATGTCTAGAGGATCAGAGGTACTCCTCACAAGTCTGACTTGAAGTCCAAATGTATGTGAGCGTTTATAATCACCTTCACTTTCACAGAGCTCATGAAAATTGTGAGTTGTGTTTGAATTGGCACCATTTGTTCTTCTGCTACTAATGGTTGCTGTAGTGTTAAGACAAGATGCCATCGCTAAACTTATTTCACGCCTTTTGCATGGCAGACATGTTTGGCAGCTTGTTCCTGTTATAAATAAATACAAAACTCTGGAAGCATTTGGGCATCCATCTGGGAGAAATTTAAACGTCGCATGTCAAGGTTTCTCATTCTATTAAAAACAAGTCACAGATGACACGGTAAGATGGTTTTTTATGAAGGCAGTGACTAATGAATGCCTGAAACAGATGCATTACAAACATTTTATTTTGTTAATGTAATGAGATGCTTCGCTATGATGTCTCGTTTCTTTTTTTTTTTTTTCTTTTTTGTCATAAACATATTTGGTGTTTAGTGAAGCTCAAGAACATTGAGGACAAATACCAGTCTCTCATAACTCATGCAAATTGTATAGAAAATATTAAAAATGTTATGTTTCCATGACCTAAATGGGCTGAAAGTCAAAACAACAAGCAAAGCGAGCGTGAAGAAATGTGTTGATTAAAACACCAAAATCTTGCAGAATATCTCATTATGTTCATACAGTCTGTTCACTTTCTTTGTGGCTGGTCCAGCATGTAAAAAATCAGGTGGTGGAGTAAATGCACAGATGGAATATGTGTACAGATGGAATATCTTCTACGACCACAAATGCAGGACTTCAGAATGTGCATGGCCAGTTTTCTTCAGTTTCATTATTTGAAATCTTGACCACGGGCCCAAATGGTCGTCAGCATATGGCCCAATGGTGGTCAGGTAATATATTTGAAACATTACAACATAACCATCAAAATTCTTTATCACCAGCTGTAATCGGGATACTTAAAGGTTGTTCTGTGGTGCTGGCGATCACAAATTGCTCCTCGCAGCTACTCTGTGTATGTTGTAGCATGGCCACAAATCATCACTGACCTTTAAGTGTGATGCTCAGGAAAATTAAATGTATTTTAAGGTATGACATTTTCAAAATAAACTCAAAAAAGCATGTCATTTTCACATTCCCACCAGGTAAAACAGAATTAAGCTTCTCTTTTGGGTAACGTGTAAGAATAGGTGGTGCACGATACTGCAATATCCATGTGGCGTACTCCATAAACTACTTTGCAAACATATTCAGCCCACAAAGTGTCCTCGCCAGCACTGAAAGTTATCCTCCCCAGTTGATGCAATTCCCTGCAGTTTACCTCAGCTTCAAATGCAGAGAAACAGAATCAATTTCAGACTATATTCTCCTGCAAAAAAAAGGTCGTGGAAAGCAGGTTACGCTGATCTAAAATAATATTGCAGATGTCAGAAAGCAGTTTCAGGGGAATTTTAATTAGCTCCTAGTGCTGAAACGCTTGGGAGCCTCAGAGAGGAAGTATCGATCTCTGTCTAGACAATCTATGGCAACCGTGGTATATATGAAACAAAGTTTTGAATGTATTGTACTTCCTATACCTCTATAAAAAGAACAGTTGAAAAAAAGCCTTGTGTATGAATTCTATGCTCATCAATATAGCCATGTTCTGAATGATGGACAATCAGTGATGCTAGGCAGACAGGCAGCTTTGTTCCTCTTTTAGTCAAAGGAGTGAGCGTTCGCTGTGGGGAAGGTTTCATGGTTGGCAGCCCAGACACTGTGGAGAGAACAAAGGCAGAATACATCAGACGCTTTTCTAAAAATAAAAAAAAAATAAAAAAAATGAATGGCAGAGAAAAATACTCATGAGTGAAGTACCGACACAATGGGACTACAATACACGGAAACACACAACAACAATTACGATCTGAAAACATAACTAATTATTCCGATTAGTCAGATAAATAGCATACAAGTATATGCAGAGGGAAATATGTCATTTAAGAATGAATGAGAATACAATGTAGAATACAGTTTCTGTTTAAACTGACAAGCTAATATCCTAGAGTTCACATTTTGTTATTTTTTCAGAGTCTTTTATCAACCCGACCTCTTATACTTTTAAAGCCTGGTATAAAATACGAGTTAAGCAGTGCTTGAAAGCTCCAGGGGGAAAGAGGCTTGTATTCATAAGGGGTCAGCAGGCACACACTCCAAGGTCAGCTGAGACCCACATCTCTGTCCTCTTTCCTTAATCTCATCAGCCTTTAAGGAATATTCAGTGATTGCAGCAAATACGCATTCTTTAAACTCCACAGAATCTCAGGCTGCACGCATAATTGATATGGTAATGAGTGGCGGAATTAGTCGCTGCCTGTCCTTGCTCACACACACAAAAACACTGTCTGAAGATTTGTCCATGAACGGCATGAGAGAGAGAGAGAGAGAGAGCGCGTCAGATTCTGAAGGAAGTGTCTGCACTGATGCAATTTACTCATGTAGAGAATCAAAATGTTGATCAAGAGATTCTAAGAAACAAACAAAAATGAGCATGATATATATATATGTGTGTGTGTGTGTGTGTGTGTGTGTGTGTGTGTGTGTGTGTGTGTGTGTATGTATGTAAGATATTATACATTTATAACTATGATAGAACATGCACACTAATCAAAATAATCTGGAATGTGACTACTTGTGAGAGCACATCTTTGCTAAATATTTGCTCTTAAAACTCGAGTAAAGAGAAAGGATGTAGAAATTAGACTTTTTTGCCTGAATTTGTTCTTGTATCTCAGGGACATTATCTTTTGTTTAATACATAAATATACCAGCTTGGGGGGAATCATATGGCTATCCCCATGTGCATAGTCTATTACCAAGGATATGGTATGAGTGGCCTGGGCCACAGAAAGTGCTTGAATTTTAAACTAGTGCAAAAAAGTAGGTCATGAATTTCAAAAGTGCAGATTACCATTTTCACGCTCAGTCCCATTAATCAAGGCTTCCCTGTTGAGTCCCACCAGAGAAAACAATGAATAAGAACATGTTACTTGGAAATTAATCTATTAATCAAATGACGCATGAAGAAGTACCTGCACAGCAAGTCTCTAATGGTAAACTTCATCTTACGGTGAGGGTGCTGGAGGGTGCTGGAAGATTAGCAAGAAGGTGAATGTGTGTGTGGATGATGTGTGTGGTGCACGTGTGTATGTGTATTTGCATGTGGTTTCACTTTGAGTAGGTATGATTAGAAGATTCATGTCCTTTTCCACATTGCTTATGGAAATAATGCTACCTTCTTTCTCTTCTGTACTGTTTTGTAAATGTTTTAGCTGATCATTGTTATTTCACTGATTTCAGTTATTTTAATAGACTGTTTGAAAAGTGAAAGTGTCCATTCTGTCGTACGCAAACACACCACAGCACACAGTGTGAACAGCACAAAACTCTTCCTCTGCATTTAATCTATTCACCAAGTGAAGCAGCGGGCAGCCAGGAAAATGCAGTCAATCAGAAAAGATATGTTTGGTGTCTGAAAGTTGTTTTGGTAACACTTTACTAAAGGGCAACATTCATTAGGCTACATGACAATGGACATAAGCCTACATGAACACAGTCTTTTTTTAGCTGGAGCAGTATAAATCTTTATAAATGTCAATAAAGGTTTAAGTCATTTGTCATGAAAGGCTTATGTAGGTGTTGTGTAGCTTTATGAAAACTCCCGGTGAAGTCTTACCATTGTTTAGTTTTGCAGTAGAGTAACAGAGCTTATTTAAATAAAACGTAATGTAAATATTTTGGTGTCTATTATTATATTAATAACAAGTTATTATATTAATCATGTAAACTAAACTAAAGCAGCAAACAAAATCATTAATTTATCGAACCATTCCACTATGAACATATTGTTGCTGTTGGCAGGGATCCCCACAAAATCTATCTCCATAAAATCTTTTTACATTGGCTTATAATGAAAACAACTTTTTTCCTCTACTTCTATAAAGTTTTTTTTTTTTCTGAGATACTGGGCAACACCTTTAAAATACCTTGCACATTCCACTTCCTTAGTTGTGGCTCTAACCACTTTTCAGTTCATCAACCTTTGACAGTTTCAGTGAATTCTGGTCAAAAAATCTCAATGAGGAAGACTGTTTCTTCAAGAAGGTTTTATTAAATATGTATAAAAGCCTGAGAGGCTTGTTGGAGATGTCAAAAGTGGACTTCGTGGATTAAATGACTACCATGTTTAAAGTTTTAATGATGAGCTATTGTCTCCTATAAGCTGCCTACTGCCACCATTGGGGGTTGGGGGGTCAAGCCGCTCATTAAAAGCTCTGCAGCACAGACAGGCAGAGCCAGAAACCTGAGCTCACACATATAGATACAAACACACACACACACACACCCAGACCAATAGAATGAGGAGGCAGACCGTGCCAGCTGATCTGTGATGCATTCTGCCAAAATGATGTCAGTTCAGTAGCATGTTGGGTAAAGAGTGTAAACGTTGTGTGGCTACAAGTCAGGTCATTTCATACTTTCTATTGTCAAAGCTGTCAGTGCTACAGTAAAGTCATGGGCAGCTCTCTTCCACATGTCTCATCCTGCTCTATAATTGATGACAGGTGTTGGTGTAAGGAGCCATTCCTATTAGGAGGATGAAGATGCTTTCTGTGTTACTACAGCTATCAGAACATTCCCATGACATGCAAGTAAAGGTCTATGTATCTGTGATCTATACATGGCTGTTATTGATTCGCTTTAAAGAACATGTACTGTAGATGCAGGTCCACAGTGCCTTTTGGAAGACCACAGCTCAGCTTGGCAAGAATTCTTTTTAAATTGTACATGTAAACACAGAACATAAACCATGCCGTTTCTACTATTGTGTCACAATACTGTTCTTTGAAGCCTTTCATCCAGGTGTAAACATGATACTAGAAACACTTCAAAGGTACATCACTATCAGATTGTGTGCAAAGTTCCAGAAGGCAAGGAAAGGTAAGTGTATTTATAGAGTACATTATCATACACAGAGGTCATTCAGTGCGCTTGACAAGGATAAAATAAGTATGAAAAGAAAAGTAGGCAGATAAAGTTAGCAATAAAATCAATAGAGAATAAAAGTAAAATTTAAGCTCAATTTAAATGCTAAACAAGGGGAAAGAAAACTGTATACAAGAATACAGCCAAAAGTGCGTGTTTGTGCAAGTTTTCCTAAACTAATCAAAGACAAATAAAAATGTCTAATAAGAATGCTTAAAGGTATTTATCAACAGATGGAGGACGTGTAACATTTACTGGGAAGTTATTCCATCTATGGGAAACAAAATATTTTAAAGTCGTTTTCCACTGTTTGTGTGACGGTCACCGCGTCCCCATCACGCCCTTCCCGGTCCTCGTCCCCTGAATTCTAGGTTTCCCTCATGTACTCCCTGTCTCCGTGTCTGTAAGGGCGTCCCTATACTTCTGTCCAGTATAGGGGCGCTCCCTCGTTCCCTACCTAGTGTGTCTGTCTGGTTTGTACCACTC
>JBBIGA010000007.1:13893874-13913906 GCA_037576975.1 Alestes dentex | reverse complement strand
ATATCTACCATTAAAACCTTATCACGTAGTTGAGTGCGTCCTCCCCTTACCTCTCCCTTCTCTCGCCCTTCTGACAGTTTGGTTCTGAATGTGGGTACCACCAGATGATCAGTTCCTGAAGATCTAATAGATCTATCTACAAGGTCTATATTCTACTATATGTCTGCAATGCATTCTGGGCCTAAGCCATTTAGGGACTTGAACACCAAAACAGTCACTTAAAATCAATCATATAACGCACTGGAAGCCAATGCAGTGATCTGAGAATTGGAGTAATTATTGGAGAATTGGAGTAATAATGTTCCTATTTCCTAGTTTCACTGAGCAATCTGGAAGCAACATTTTGAACAAGTTGCAATGGCTTAATGGACTTTTTGGCCAGGCCAAAAAGAGCATTGCAGTAATCCGGTCTACCAGGGCGGCTGGTAGCCTAGTAGTTAGGGTATTTGCCCTGCGATCAGGAAGTTGTGGGTTCGATTCCCAAGACTGCTAAGTACCTCGCATGTACCCTTGACCAAGGTACCGTCCCCACACACTGCTCCCTGGGTGCTGTGTTCCTGGCTGCCTGCTGCTTCACTTAGTGAATGGGTTAACTGTTCAGACTGCATGCTGTGGTGTATGACCGAATTGTCACTTTCAGGAAAAAAAAAAACATAAATCTTTCTGACATCAAATCCCTGATTTAAGCTATATTTTTCAGTGATAAAATGTTGATTCTCACTGCTTTAATGTGCATCCAGGAGAACACTGAGATTTCAGGTTTGCTTTTTAGCTTTAAGGGCCTTAGATTCAACATAGAGAGGAGCAGTAAGTCTGTCTTTGGTGCTGCCAAAAGCATGGTTTCTGTTTTCTCATTGTTCAACTGAAGGAAATGTTTCTGTATCCGAAGGTTTATTCTCTTTAAGCATTCACAAAAATAGTCATTTGGAGAAAGGGACAAATACATCTAAGTATTATTTGCATTGCAATCAATTTTTCTATCCTGAATAATTTGACCAAGAGTACAGTTTGAATAGTAAGGGATCAAGTATGGATCCTGGAGGAACTTCACAAATGATCTTAGTTATTAAGAACATTTTTACAAAAGGTAATAGGCATGTAGAAGTTTTCAGACACTGCTTAATGTCTTCCAATGTCTCTTTCTGTACAGTTCAATATAGTCAAAGGTTTTTTTTGTTCTCCCTACATTATAACACAAATAAAAACTTTTCAGCTTAGTGGAATTTACGGCTGACCTTGTATATTCAGTCTTTTACTAGAAGAACGGAGCAAACTTATCTCATTTTTGAACACTCAGTAAGTCAGGGGACAACTTTGTTGGGGGATTAGTTAGTCTATCAACAATAGCAAATAATGCATTTGAGATGTTCCTGAATAATTTCAGAGAAATGCAGCTGCAGAGGAGTTATTAAAAGAAACCTCTTTCTATGGATGATGCATGGAAGTGGGCAACATGCTGTTAACAAAGCTAGCATCCAGCACTGGCATGCTAGTGCAGAATTTGAAGCTATTTTTCTGAGTGTGTGGATGTGTGCGGACATTTTAATGGGGGGGAGGTAAAAGACCCGTAATGGACATTTATAATGCAACAGCAATCAACATGCGCCTGCTGAATTCAAGCTAATTAAAACCATCTGCCTCTAAAGTTATATGTACAATATTTAATGAGCATGAACTAGCCTTCACAAACTTCATTCTCCAGTAATATTTTATTCATGAGTGTAACAAGTTCATCACAGAGTCCTGCATCTGTAAGTCATGTGGCAGAATACATTAACCTAAAAATTCACTGGGCATTTCAGCTTGTACTAACACAACTATTTAAATGGTTAAGGTATAATTGTTACTAAGTGATACCCTCAAGAGCAGTGTGTTGAATTCATTGTGGCTTGTTGTATGTTTACACTCATTTCTTTTTTAATGAGAAAGAGCATTGTTAAGGTACTCGATTTGGCCTGTGGCGCTTGGCCTCTTTTATTGCACAAAACAATGATGCAATTTTCTTCCCATATCCTTTAGAGAAATACAGGCAGAATCTAATCATTTTGGCTACACTTGTGTTTTGGCTACACTGAATTGTTTTTTGTTTTTCATTACGTGAACTGTTTATGCCCTTTATGCCCTAAGTATATTTGTACAATTGCATGATGATTTAAGTTTCTATCTGTAGTACAGTCAGTGTTGCTAATGAATGAGGGATTCACTAGCAAAAAAAAAAAAAAAAAGCCATGATTTACCTATATTCCTAGTCTTTACAATAAGCTGCTTATAGAGCTTAGTAGCCTGGCTTTGGAGCTTTGTTGTTATTTTGTTATTATAATTTCTGGCTAAAACCTTAAAAATGAAGTTAAAAAGGTAAGCATACTCCCAACTGATCAACTATTTAAAAATAAAGTGGCTAACAGGTTAACGATTGCTAATGTTTGCTCATGTTAGCTTGGTAGCTTGCTAGCTTTCAACTCCTTTGAGTTTATCAGAAGAGCAGTGAAAGCTTTCAGAATGAAAATGTCCTCTCTGGTCCATTTCAGAAAATATTTCCAAACAGTCTAGAAATTTCAGAGGCCAAAATGATCTCACTTATTTTGTTAGGACATCTAAGGCATTTGTAATACATAAGAGGTTTGCTATTTTCAAAATAAAACCTTTAACACTCAATATTTCAGACCCACACAGAACACAGATCTTGTTACAGTGCCAACTGTCAAGGGGTGGGATAAAATAGGCAGCAAGTGAACAGTCAGTAGGAAACAGGAAAAATAATCAAGTGTAAGGATCTGAGTGACTTTGACAAAGAGGGTAATTCTGATGATTAGATGACTGGGTCAGAACATGTCCAAAACGGGAGGTCTTGTGGGGTGTTCTTGGTATGCAGTGGTTAGAACTTACCAAAGGTGATCCAAGCAAGGACAACTGGCAAACTGTGATCTGGAACTTCTGAGGCTCACTGATGTGCGTGGGGACCGTCTTGTCCGATCCCACAGAAGAGCTTTTGAAGCACAAAAAGATAATGTAGCTTGCAGTGTTTGGTCACAGCGTCCACTGTTGAAAGCACCTACAATGGGCGCTTCATGATCAGAACTGAACTTTGAAATAATAAAAGAAGGTGGCCTGATCTGATGAATCATGATTTCTTTTACATCATATGGATGGCTGGATGCATTTGTCCCATTTACCTGAGGAAAAGATGGCATTGGGATGCACTATGGGAAGAAGGCAAGTGGCCCACTTGGTTGAATACATGATTTGAAATACATTTATCTGAATGTGAAATGAAAGCTCTTTATATTGCAAAAAGGTTCTTTATGCTCAAATATCTCATTAAAAAAAAAATGCTCTTTAAAGAACCATCCACTAAAAAGTTCCTTAGGGAATCAAAAGCGATTTCATGACATCGCTCCAAAGAACTAATTTTAGAATCCACCCAAGAGTTCACTTCAGCTTTTGATCACCTGTCTTGTGGCTTGTTGTCATTAAAAGCTCTGCACCTACACCAATGTCTCCTTATAGTTACTGACAAGCATCTCTAAACCTTACACCTGTCTAAATGACTTGTAACTGATAGAACTCCAGTCTGCTGAAGCATCGTGCTACTTCATGCTCGGAGCTCTGCGAGGCGAGCATGCCTGAGCTCTGGTCTGAGCATCATCTCCCAGAGGGAATGTATTCTAGTCTCTGACAGGCCACACTCTCCCTTTGGGAAAGAAATGAATTATGCAGGAATATAAATAGATTCCTCCAGAGGGATTAAAACTCACTTTACTTATTTTAGTCGGGAAACAGCAGGCACTCTGTCTTCAGATATGCAACTGGCCAAAGCGTCGTCAGATTAAAGAATTTGTTTCATCATTGTAAGTACCACAGGATGGGTTTCAGAGATGCAACTGTCACACAGATCAAGTATTATTTTTGCATCAAAAATATTAAAACAAGATGATCTCATGCTGTTATTAGTTCATGCATATTTGTGGAAGTGTGCAGTGATCTTTGGTGCTAAACATGCCTTCAGAAAAGTTCACATAATAGCATAAGATGTTGTGGCTATACCACATTTCTTCTAATCTGAAATAATGAATTCTAAAAACATAAAGTGATTTTTTTTTCAGTCTATAATTTTAATGGGTTTTAAGGACCTATGAGCAGGCTTGAATTTAAAGTTTGGTTTCATACAGTTGGTGTCAATGATCTCTCTGAAACAGTAAAACTGTGTCAAAGCATAGGATGCACATGCAACACATACACATGCTCGCGCACACACACACACACACACACACACACACACACACACACACACACACACACACACCTGTATGTGTGTTCTGTGTTTTTGTAATCTAAATGCTATATAGTCAGATACACGTATGCAAGTGTTGATAGCACAAGGGATCAGCCCTCCACGTAAATGTCTATTCTCACACGTCGTTCCACCATTCGGGATATATTTTCTCATTCTCAAGATAAAGCAGCCTTCCTAATCTCTTCCTCATTCTTTCCTTCAATGCTTGATTAAAAATCTACAGTTTCACTCATATAGACTGCTGTGGAAAATATAGTGCATATAATATTTACAGCCAATTATGGCCCAATAAAGCCCTTGTCATTGTGAAGTGTGACTGCAGGAGACTGAGTGCTCAGACTATGAGCGATTATGCTAATTGTTAGCTCTGAAAGTGATTGATCATAATGAAGACAGTAGCAAAAGTTACTTCAGCTTTCAGTCCCCTTTGTATCAAAGGAATAAGTCTTTTTTTGTATCAAAGGAATATATTTTATTTCTAGCTGTAGAAACAAATGATGATATTCCATCAATTCGATATTTGTGCCATCCAGATAATTGGTAAATAGAGCCAGATCATTTGGGCAATGGTCTGTGGATAGAGCAGTTGCTGTAACAGGCCATTTGAATTTTAAACACATTGGCTGCTGACAATAAACCGTCTGTCTCCTCCCTCTAAAAGCCTTTATGCACAAGGCTCTACCATGACAGGAGGGAAAAAGAACTTAAGATTGAATGCCAGAGAAAGTACCCTCTCCCAGTGTCTTTTCAATCAGAGACTCTGCTGGACAGATTTTCAAACATATTGCCAAAGGGCTAAATTAAGCTGTTTCCTGCTATTATTTCAGAATTTAGTGCAAGAGTAAATGGCCATGAAAAAAACAATAAATGAATAATAAAAATAATAATAAAGTACTCAAAATTTATTATACAGTGATGTTTTTGATTAGTCTTTACAACACTTTTTAAGTTTTCATGTCTCCCTTTTCTGTTAGCCAAATGAAATGTATTCATTCAGGCATTTTGTTGTGTGCCAACAAAGCTTGAAAGCACTTGAAGGCCTGTAGAGATGTTTTTGGAATAAATATAAAAACATTAGAACAAACATACAAACGTTAACATTTAAACATCTCTATATTTAAATGTGGGGTGTAACTTTTTAAATGAATTAACCACACATTAAATTAATAAATCAATTAATTTATTAAATGTCTCAACTTGACACACATTAGGGGATATTTGTTTGATGCTAAAGGGCATGGCAACATGAAGTCACATGCAGCAAAGTGTTCTGAGGAAGTCAAGGTGACAATAAAAGTTTATTCTTGGTTATTGTTGGTGGGAATAATACTAATAATACTAATACTACTTCTATTAGTACTTATAATAATAACAACAACAACAACAAAGAAAAAAAAATAATAATAATGGAACATATTATATTCGAATGGATTAAAAAATTAACACAGTAAAAACACGGTATTGTACTGACATAATGCTGTATGTAGTCTGTATTAGTACAGCATGTTCAATAACATCCAAAACTTCTGACAAATCAAGCTATAAAAAAGAAAACAACCAATTGTGAGCTTGCTTACAAACTAATAATGATTATAAACAGCCAGTGTAATGCACAGGGTTATCC
Source organism: Alestes dentex (assembly GCA_037576975.1). Taxonomy (NCBI): domain Eukaryota; kingdom Metazoa; phylum Chordata; class Actinopteri; order Characiformes; family Alestidae; genus Alestes; species Alestes dentex. The sequence continues at coordinate 13,907,988 of JBBIGA010000007.1, read as the reverse complement.
CAAGTTTTCATATGCTTAAAGCTGCAGGGAACATGATATAAATGTGACTGTACTGTTTTATTGAATCATTAGTAATAGACCCATTAAACATCACATGCAAGCTGTAGCTGTGTTATAACATGTTTTCCTTACTTTGTAGAGCTTTGACGTAGACATTGTTTTCTCAGGCGCATGCTTAGTGTAAAGAGCTCTATTCATATCACCAATTACCTCTTAAATGAAAAAAAAAAATCATTTGTAATTCCGCCAAATTAGAACTTAATTTTTGGTCACAACTGTGACCGACTGAATTAAATTGGGTAACATCAGAAGAGAGAATGTAGCGGCTGGCATTTCTAATGTAGTCAGAAACAGAATTCAAGTCATGTAGTGTGCTGAAAATGAGCTCCCATAGCTGGAGTCAAATCTCAATGCAACTTCATTGCCATCTGGGTTCATCTGCCTGACAGAGACTGTGAGCATACATCAAAAGGCTCCTTTAAACTTCCACAGTTCATGCTTTGCCATCATAAGCTATGATACTGAAGTACATCTCATGGAGAGGATGCAAAGGACATCAGGAAATCAGGAACCTGAAGTTCTCCCAGTGGGGGACATTTATCAAAGAGGTGTCTTTTTGCAGAGTTGCTGAGGGAAACTTATTTGGCCTGAATCTAGAAAAAGGCTGCTCGCACCAGGCCGTACTGGTCATAGAGTTGTCTGCTGATTCAAATTCCACAGTAAGACAGCCCTTGGAGATCCACTTATCATGTAATCTTGCACTTTACATATGCAGACATTTCAGCTGGCCTTGGCTCTTTGTTTTTCTCCTTGTATTCGCATGTGGTTTTAAAACATTTACAGGGATGTGTGAAACATTTAGAAGCATGCAGAGCATACAGTACGTCCCAGTAGTACATTCTTTTTGTGACAAAATCGTCAGCCGGTCAGTCCACCCAGCCATATTCGGAACAAAGTAAAAATGAAATTTTACACAAAATGCATGTTCGACAGGCTCGGTAACAGTTGCGTTAAGGTTTTTAGAAATGTCTGTTGACATGAAAACTTTGAAACTGAATAAAATGGATCTGATTCTGGGTGATGCCTTTCATCACTTCCAATCAAATTTCCCTCTGGAAAAAAGTCCCATCCAGACAACTACTCCAAGAGCCTGTCCCTATAGACAGGGCTTTAGCTAAAGTAGATATTAAAGAAGATGAGATTGAAGGTGTGTGTGTGTGTGTGTGTGTGTGTGTGTGTGTGTGTGTGTGTATACTTACTGTTGCCTGGAATTTGAGGTTAGTTTGCTGGTAAGAACATAAAAGCAGCTCCAGCCTAAACACGTCCATTAGCTTTGACATTTTACATAGGCTCGAAGTAATGCATCAGTCCTCTGCCCCTACCTCCACTGCTTGGCAGTAACAAGACACCCAGGCCATCTTTCATCTTTATCAGCTATGGTGATAAATAGGCAGTGTGTAGGCAGCATTCGGAAAGGCAAGGAATGGCTTTCGTTTATCATAATCTCTCTGAGGTTGGAGGAAATTCCCATGAATTTGGTGGCATCTGCAGAGTGGAAAAAACAAATAAAAATGCCACTTCGCAGCTGAGACTCGGCTTGTTTTGCTTTGTTGTGTCTGCCGTGTTAGCATTAAAAATCACAAAGCAAACAGGCATTCATCAAAGAAATGCAATATCCTTGCAAGCAAAATGCTGCACATTCAGTATTCAACTTGAAAAATTGATATCTACATTGTCTCAGCATCTGTCTGCAATACAGTTTTTCCCCCATACTGTCAGCTCAAGCAAGAACTATTCAAAGTTCAAATAAAATATTATTCCTGTCTGACGCTGATTAATTTCAGGATGAATGACAGCCCAACTTCACGGGTTGAAACTTTAGACTCTGTAAACACGTGGGCTGTGAATCGCCTTTGAAAAATGCGATTCACAGCCCACTCGAGATGCCTGGATTCGTTTCTATGCGTATTACAGTGACTGTGCATTTCAGACATGTTTATTTGCCTTTGAGCCTTAAACATATGACAAAGTGCTCTCTGCTTCCCCTAGTGCTGATAAGCTGCTGCATCCAAATCACTCAGCCCTTAATTTTTCATATTGCCACTGTGTGTAGAGCACAGAATAAACAGAGCTGAAGTCTCAGGGGAGGAAGAGCAAACTATGTATTGACTCATTCTGACTAAAGCTCTGCAGAAGGAGTGCACTAACAAGGTGGTTTCAGCAGGAGTGGTGGGGGAAGAAACACTTGACTCCATCTCTCTCTAATATTTATGAATCATACTTTTGTTGTCATGCAGCTGATAGACAGGCCGCATCCATCCCTGGAGCTTGAAGGTATTTGAATGCTGAAAAATGCATGAGCCTCTTAACTGATAGAAACACAGATCTGCCTTTTGATGGATTGTCTCTGATACCCAACACAGATGGGGAAAGGGTTATTTGAAGCAAATGTAAGCTGCTGGGAGGGTGTTTGGTGTCATATGGCTTTATTTTTAATGCTTTGTGACTGTGTGTTTGAATTGCCGCATCCATAGGGACTCTGCGACTGTGTGTTTGAAATGGCTCCGCTACAGCTGCTGCAGGAAATGCTCTGAATGGTACCAAGTGAGAACTTATAGGGAACAAATTCAGGGGAATTTCTGTAATAGTTACAAATATGTCTTGATGTAATACTGTCATGACCCATTGTAGCTTAAATCGCATTTCAGCATAGCACCAGCTGAATTTTCTACATCCTGCTACACATTTCAGCTTCATCTACTGCTGGCAGCTGCTCCAGCTGTAGCAGATGCATCAAATGACTGCTTCAAATCACCTTGAACTTTTAATTCTTTTTAATGATTGATAGCAACCTGCAAGAATAATAAAAAATGTCTATAATGGAGCAGATTCACTTCCAGCCTGAGCTGTAGATTCACACAGCCGGTCTGTGATTCTTTATCAAATGCGCAATGGTATTTTACATATAGTGGACTTCTTTCTCTAACGTTTTAATGCCAGTGACATCCAGCTCGGTGTCTCAGCAGGCTGCAGGCAGCACCAGTAAGGGAGGTCTGATTGACTGTTCAAAACCACTACACACAAATACAATCACTCTAAATGAATTTACATTGAGAGTGGGATATAGTCAGACTGTGAGTACTGACACATTTAAGCCGTAACCCGTAGTTAGCTTGTGTGTCATTGCTGTAGAAAACAGCTCTAAAACGTGGTTCTGTCACAATAAATTATTGATAGGTTAGCCTTTCCATTTAATTTTATGACCAGCAATCACTAGCTGAGCAAAATCTGTGTGTCTACCAGTACTCATAGGCTTGGGACCTTTCATTTCTGTGTTAATGTTCACCATTACACTCTGATGAACATTTAGAACTGGCTAAAATGGTAGTGAATGAATGTGGTCTAGAGAATGAAAAGATCAGAGCATTGCATCATTTCAGAACATCTTGGTATGTTTATATTTATGAGGTGATTAATATGGTGATTCTAGCATTACTGGCTACAGTTGGAAAAGTGTCAGTTTCCAATTTTGTGAAAATTTCCAATTCTGTTTAAACAAATATATTTCTTTTTATTTCCAATAGATACTTGATTGTACAAACTCAAAAGACTTGTGGAGCCAAAAAGTCATGTATCCACTTTCATGGCATGATTTCCAACACACCCTCTCAGTTTTAGCCCCATGATAATATTCAGGAAGTGCTGGGCCTGTCAGCTCAGCCATGGTCGGTTGACTGCTGCTTAGCAACAGAAGGGAAGGGCATGATGTTCTCAGTGTGTCTTTTCCTCCTACTTTCCTCTGTCTCACCCAATCTCACAGGGTAATGACTTCGACAGTTGTCAAAGAGGGATTCAAATTCCCTTTTGCATTCAGGCTTACAGAAGCTATGGCAATTCCTTTACTCTACTGGCCACTTGGATATTAACTTTAATCCCCAAAAAAGTTCTCTCACATGGCTACAGCACCATTGCCATTCCATAGATAAGAAGGCATGTGCCCTGCATGCAAGTTTTAGATAAAATAATCTACGCAGTGATTGATTTTTAATAGGAATGAAACTGATGAAACCTGCTTGGAGCCAAAGAAACACTCAGACAGCTGCACCATCCAGCAGCTTTAATTAATCATAAGGGTAATCAAAATGGATGTGATGTTCGATACGCAGAGCACACTTGTGGGGTTAATTTTAAGTAGCATCAATAAATGGCCTTTAGCTACCTTCTCAGAACCTGTCAGCCAAAGGGCTGACATTTCATCCTCTTGTTCCCCCACCATGGTGAGTGGTTCCCTTATGATGCCTTCTGAAGGTCCTTCATAGTAACAGCTGCTACCCACATATAATACCCTGGATGCCTACCTATACAAGACCATGAAGGAAACATAAAGCTTTCTTAAATTGTATTAAGAGTAATACATAAAGAGGGAAAGCTGCACCTAGCCATTTCAGGCAAATCCAACTTCTGTCAAATCCTTAGCAACCACTCAAGTACGCAGTTATTGGTACACTTGTTGAAAAAAAACAAAATTCAATTGAAACAAGAAATCAGATATTAAATGGGTATTAGGAGTTTTTCTTTTTGCGCAGTCCCTTTTTTCCAAGTCATGATGGTCATGACCACACCGTTCTATTTGCTCCAATGACATTTTGCAAAGTTCAAGCTCTTATAGGAAAAGCTTCTTTTGTGGAGCTCTGCCAAAAAGCTTCTGGTCATGGAGGTGGTATCAGAAAGTAGATCTTGAAATCTGAAATTAAATTGTGTACTTCTAAAAGTGATATTCGACTTCCTCTTTGTCTCTCTTTCCATCCTTCTCACTGTATGTGTAAAGCAATATGCTTAGGCGTCTTCTTTCTGGGGAAATTTCTGAAGAAATTTTTGAAGAAACAGAGTTAGACACAGTACATTTGCCAGATATTTTTGGTTGGTGAACTATTTTCAGTCCAGCAGTGACAGCAGTGAGGTGTTTAGAATCTCCAGCATCACTGCTGTGTGTTCCACTCATGTGCAGAACACACACACACACAGACAGTAATAAGTGTGGATAAAAGGCAGGTTTGTCAAATTAAGTGTCAAATAAATTTACTCACAGCATCATTTTACATATTCTGGAAAAGCCTTTACTTAATAGGTTTCTCAGAGGGTGGGTATGTGAATAAGACAATGTTTATGACAAAAGCAAACAGTAAAAATAGAATTTTGATTTTTGTTTTTTTTTCAGTCCGTTTTGACAGACACTTTACCTTCACACATCATCAGAAAATTGTCTGTTGATTTTTATTTTCCATTTCAATTTACATTTGAATAATGACATTCCATGCTTCCTTGGATGAAAACTATGCCTGGTAACGAGGCCATTCTGTATATGGTCTTAAATATAAAAAGAGACTATTTCCTCATTATCATTTCATTTTTATTTAACATATCCATCATTCTCACTGCTAAAAGCAGCCACACAAGTGTACATTTCCACTGGATTAGTTTGTTTGTCACAGTCTGTTTTTAATTGAGCGATTACCTCAGCATTCAAAATGTATCTCTCTTCCGCTCTTCTTGTTAATTTAGGAACATTAAGTCCTGTTTATTAAATGAATTCTGCTTTCGCCCTGAACAAATCCTTCTTGAAGAAGGTTACATGAAGCTCTATTATTTTTCCCAGCTTTTTTTTTTCCTTTTGCCCCTGTTTGCTCTCCCCACGTCTCCACAACGGCTCCTTCTGCTTTTATCTCACACTTTTCTGGCAGTGGGTTTCAGCTCAGGCCTCTTTCTCTTTCATACTCAATATTTTCCCTCCAACTTCCTGGAGTGCTCTTTTTAGGTGGCAGGGGAAGCTGTCAGCTTCAAAAAGCTCAGTCCAACCTGCGAACTCCAAAGAAGCACTTTCCCTTCTTCCTCATCTGTCAGGGAAAAGGCTTCACTCCTCCATTCCCTTTGTTCTTGATTAGAATCCCCAGTTTCCTGTGAAGTTAGCAATGCAACCAGCAAAATGTTTGTTAATTATGAAAAAAAAAAAAAAAAAAATCCATGAAAAACGGCAAATACAAGCAATTTTACAACATCCACGTCTCATCTCTCCCTCAGATACATACAAAGGGCAAGGTACACTGTAACACAAATAATAAGCCAATAATGAGGGCAACAAATTTAAACCACTACTTTGGATTTCAAAGCAAGTCACATTTTTTTTTTTTAATTCATGGAACAATATGTCTGCTGATCGTTTTCCCCTTCTTTCCCTTACCACCCTTTCCCCATGGAGCTGTCAGATTTACTTCCAATTAATGTGTTTCTGTTACAGTCCAGTGGCTTAGGAGCGGAGCTGCCTCCACTCTCGTCTCCCAACTTTTCTAACTATCTGCTGTTGCCATGGCATTTTTTCTCCTTTCCTTTTTTTCTTTTTTTCTTCCTCGGATTAGCTTAATTTGTAATGAATGTATTTGTAACACTCAACCGTATGCGTTAAAGTGAATAAAAACTGTCCAGCGGTAATCTTAGTACAATATGGCCAGTGAGTGTAATACCATTGACAGGCTACATGGTACTTTTTTTTCCCATTAAGCTATTCATAGGATGTAATAAATGTTTCTTGCAGTACAACTTTCCTCTGAATGCTGAATCTGGACTTTGTCCACATTACCAGCAAGCAACTTACATTGTTTTATTAAACTGGGAATATGTAATTGACACTCACTTAAGCATTCAAAATTGTCTTTGATATTAGCTAGATTGATGAGTTAATTAGTTTTCACGTCTTGCTTACAAATGCAAACCATTATCCTGCACCACTGCCATACACTAAAGTCAATGCACATTTGAAATCATAACACATTTCCCTTCTGTACTGCAGAGAACATCAGTGTGAAACACAGCATCAGGCAGAATCTCTGAACTGAGCTGGTGATATTTGGGGTATGGTGTGAATGATGAAACTTAATGTTTTGCCCTGTTGTCTGGTGCATGGTGATGTGATCAAACTGCACCAGACTTTTTGAGGAGGGCAAAAGTCAATATATTTTGATCTAATATATGCTGCTCAGGGATCCCAGATGGTCCAACCCAATTTACAAAAAATGTAGAGACCCCTGTTTTGGGGATCTCTGAGGACCAGTTTGAGAACCACTGAACTACCTAGCTAAATACGCAGCTTTGGCTAAGTACACATGAGTTTGGCATGATTTTGACACTAAGCATTCAGGCAACATACTCCTGACATCCACTAAACACAGATTCATTAATCAGACTGATAGAATGTTTTCAGACTGCTGAGAACATTCACTATTGCTCTAGAGCAGGGTCTCAAACCTGTCCAGAAGGGGCTGCTGTGGGTGCAGGTTTCCGTTCCAACCAAGCAGGAGGCACACCTGATTCCACCCCTATAATCAGTTGGTCTTGGTTTTAAGTTACTCAGGTGTAGCTTCTTCTTGGTTAGAATGAAAACCTGCACCCGCAGCGGCCCTTTCTGGACAGGTTTGAGACCCTCGCTCTAGAGTATAGTGACAGTGTGGTTTCGAGCTGACGCTTGGCATTGGGCACAGTGATCTTGAGCTTGGGTGCAGCTGCTTGGCCCTGCATACCCATTTCATGAAGCTCCCGATGCAAAGTTTTTCTACTGATGTTACTTCCTGAAGCAGAACTCTGTAGTAAGTGAAGCACCAGAAGATTTCTATGTGATGCACACTCTGCAACCCAGTCTGTGAGTTTGCCTTGTCTGGTTTTTCTGGCTGAGCTGTAGATTCCATTTCACAAAACCAGCACTTACAGTTGACAGGATTGACAAATCTACTGTGGCAGAGATTTCATGAACTGACTTGTGGCAGAGATGGTATCAAGTTACTGATGGTTTGACGACAGTGTCAAGTTACTGAACTCTTCCAAATTATATTTTCTGTGGCCATTGTTTGTCCATGGCATTACTTAGTGCTTGATTTTATATATCTGTTAGAAATGAGTGTGGCTGGAACACCTAAACTCAGTAATTAGGAGGGCCATCTAGTGTGTATATTGCCCAAGCAGAGGTAACATAAAGTGCTGGTATCCATCTAACAGGGCCCTCTATGAGAATGTCTATCTCTTTCCTGGCAAATATGTCAGTCACCAATTACAGTGCTTAAAACATGTTAGAGAGACTGAGAGACAGAAAATGAGAAGCTCTGTGTAATAAAGTCACCCAACTGCGTAGTCCACTGCCTGAGACTGAAACGGCAGCACTACAGCAATGCTTACGAGACATGAGTACCTTTGGGTCACTTAGAGCAGCATTTGCATAGAAAACAGCATGTGCTAGTACAGAGGACAACATCAGATGTAAATTTCATGTATTTATTACATAATAGTGAAGTAAGTAGTTTCAGAGAAGCAGTCACTCTGTCGAAGACTAAGTTAAGTGGCCTGTGTTGATGACCAAAAAATATACTGGCCTGCACTGAACCTGTCCCCCTGAATTCAGGGGGAGTAAATCCAGTTTAAAAGCAGTAGGCATTAATGCTGACAGAACCCTCAGTCCATAAAAATCTGTTCAAATCAGACACTTAAAACCACAGAGCAGCACTATATCTTCAACAAACTGAGCTGTGTGCCAAGGTCTTAATAGCAAGATGCTGAAAGAACATGCAGGGCCAATTCTGACAGATGGCATACCCCAGTCTGAGAGAGAGAGAGAAAGAGAGAGAGAGAGAGAGAAATGCAGAAAGTGAGTGTGACACAGAGAAAGAAAGAGAGATAGAATTCGAGCTGTTCAAGAAGTGTTTGAAATTATGCAATTGGAAGCTGGCAGACCGCCTGGCAAGTAAAAATGAGAATTAAAAATCCTGAAAGACCATTGAATTTGCAGTCTATAACATATTTCCCTTTCCATAACAGAGGGGAACTGGGTGGCATAATTTGGATATTTAATTTGTGGGGTCATGGTGGTGATGGGAGAAGAGGTGTCGGTGGAACTGTGGAGCGAGAGTAATTTAATTTGTCTGATCAGGTCTGGAGAGAAAGCTCTGGTACTGGTACAAGGTCTTCTTGGTTTTGTAAGAACCAGTTTTACTTTTTAGCCCATTGTTTGTTCAGTTTAACAAATAAATAATGATATGGTTAATAAATGTCAGAATGAGACAGTCCTGGTTACAGGAAACCTAAGACACAGTCTTGCACTTGTTGCAACATTAGGGATCTACAGGGGCAGCTACAGTGCACCGGAAAAAACTGTTCTGTTGTGTGCATGTGCGAATACGACTCACTGCTTCTTGCCTCCATAGCCTGTTGTTCTACTACGTCAGAAACACCAGTTTGATGCAGTTGATAAAATGTTTTAATGTGAGATTTAATGCATTCATTTCATGTTTTTCTTGTGTGCATTTTTCATGAATATATACTGGTTAATCAGGCAGCTTTTCTGTTTTATGTACTGTATGTAATAAGGTGAGCAAAGACAGTACAGCACTTAGTTATTAAAGTTAATTAGTGACTTTGATTTATTCCCATAGTTGTAACCATCAATGCTTACATGCTTACACAACTATCAGGGCAGTGCTGCTCAAACTGCTGAACTTGTCTTGGTTTACAGAAGAAAATACCACATTCAGTACACCAATAAAAATAGCTTTCGTTGGAATGTGGGAACATTACAGACCCAGTAAGAAAAAAAGCACCAGTACTTGATTACTTGACATTAAACTCCCTTTCGCTTCTTTCATATGGTCTTATTTAAGATGCAAAGAATTCCCACCCTTTTAGCATTCCCTTCACCCCTGGATTTATTCAGTTGAGATGGAAATAGATTGAACTTAATCAATTAAAATTTCTGAATGACAAATTTGATTTTACTTGCTTATCATAATTAAAGATCCTCTTGTCAATAAAGGTTCTGACTCATATTGAGAGACTCCTCCACTGTGGTTTGAAATGATTATTGAACCTAAATTAATCTGCTAAGACTCGAGGGAATGGCCTTTGTCCTGTGTAATACACGAGATAGCTCCAATGACATTCAATTCAGTTGAATATATCCGATTCAATCTGTATGAAGAGTTGCTTCAGAAACCAGTGGACTCTGAAGTGCATTCTAAAGTGTTACAAAACATTGTCCTTTACATGTGTGTAAAGCTTTTGCACAGTGCAGCTTATGTCAAATTTTCATAGGTAATTTTGATTGATGTGTTTTGATTTTATAGCTTATTTTAGCTCAGATAATGTTTTAAACCAGCATCAAAATATATTCATTTCAGAACATAATGGCATGGTGTCTACACCTTGAGGTGCATTTATGCCTTATAAGTGCTTAATGGTGATGATGATGGAACAGACACCTTGAATTTCAGTCTGGTACAATTATGAAGAAAAAAAGGGCTTTTTTTTATATAGGTCTGTTAAGAAGGGGCACAGAAGACATCTGTTGCTATGGTAACATGTCTGACAACATGGAGGCTGAAAGCAAACAAAGTTGTGAGAGCAGAAATGATCCTGAGCTCCAACCTGGAGACCAGTGCCTGGCATTTCTACATATTAATTACTGCACATTCGAATCCAAGCACTCGTTATTCAGCCGGATTGTTTCCCATGGGGGGAAATCTTAATAGAGAAATATTTTCATGTTATGTGTTGTTGTTGATTAAAAAAATAAATAATAAAAACAAACAAATAAAGAAAGAAATCTTCATACTTGAAAGCATTGACTCGGAGGTGTTCCATGTGTCTCTTAGTGGTCTCTTGTCTGTGTACCTCTTTGGAGAAGTGATTGGGAGGGTGAGAAAAGAAAACGAAAATGCAGAACCTTTCAGTGAGGGAGGCTGTTGGTGGGAGGGCTGTGTCATTCTCCAAAGACTCATAATTAGAATCAAGCTCACAGCATGACACAAAGATCAATGCGTGTTGTAATTTGCTGCTGAGCTTCAATAATTGCATTGGAGTAAGACAATAACTGTAGAGGAGATGCATGGCTATGAAAGGTATTTGAACAAGTCTGAGAGAGTGAGATCAAAGCTGCGGTGCATCTTACTGACATGTGCTCAGTGCTACATCAAAAAGCATGTAAATGTTGAGCTGGGTGATGCGGCACTATTGAAATGTTTGAAATGAGCTTCAGTCTAGAAGATTCTATTATGAGATAAAGATTAGAGCTCAAAGTAAGCTCATAATGATGCGATGCATAAGGAATAATACCATTGTGCGATGCTCATGTCATTGACTTCATGGCTTTTGAAAAAGTTTTTGTGCTCAGAATCGGGCAATATTTGAAATATTACAAGTCCTCTATGCAAACAGCATGTCCCTGATAAATGTTCTAGTAACACTTTGAGTTTATATATATATAGATAGATATATCAAATATTGTGTGTGTGCATGTGTAATATTATTACAGTTTGTAGATGGACTATAGTTCTTTCTGATTTGTGTACTTGTAATAATAGTAAAGCTTAATAATATACACAAGTTTTCGCCTCACAAAAAGTACTCCAAATTTAGCTTCTTTAGTTTAGAACTCCAGCTGCAAGGCTAATGTGGCTAACAATCAGTAGAATTCAACAGTCACCCAAATATCCAAAATTATTTCTGTAAAATATATTCCCCCAAACCGCCTTAAATTGCTTCAAACTGCTCAAAAGACATCCAGATCATCATAAAGGTGGTACAGATTTGCGGATGTGTTTGTTACTTTTGCTGAGTTATTCCTTTAAACAGAAGTTATTTTTAAGTGATTTACATACATCAGATACGAATAACTTATACTGAGCAAATACAGTATTTATAATGAATTGTTTCATGGTATGTATCTTAGATATCCATTTCAAGACTGTCTGTATACGTCACACTGTATGTAATCCTGAAGTCGATAGACCGCATGGAATCGTGGTTTTCCAAGAGAATGTTTTTTTGTTTGTTTATATTTTCTGAATGCCAGCCTGGATAATGGCTGACACTGGGAAACCAAAACACAGATCCATACGCAGACACACAAACACAGACACACACACAAATAGAACACAGTGGATGAAAGGCAAACAAACAAACAAAAAAAGTTCCAAACAAATAAAAGCACCGTCAAACTTGGCTGAACTTATTCAGATCAGCCTGTCCATTTAATCTCCTCTCTAGCCAAGCTCTCCTGTCCGAACTGGTTGAAGATTCTCAGTTTTTGGGCTCTTCACTTGACAAGGTTCTCCTGTCCACCACCAGGGGAGGAGCACTGTACTCAATTTCTGGGGCATCTGATGGCTGCTCCTCCTCTCCATTACAGCATTTTTTTAAACTGCAACTTTTTTTTACTTCCTTCCTTAAAATGCCTCCTGTCTCTTTGAACTGGAGATCATCTACATTCTATTAAGAATAGTCATGGATTTTTACCTGGATCTCCACTCAGACTTCCAAATAACATTTTTGGTGTATTTTCCACATTTGAGTCATTTTGAACGATGACTGCATGTTTGAATGAGGGACATGCAGGGAGTTGGTGTGAGAGAAGAAGATGCAGAGGATAGATGGGAACGGAGACGGTTGATGCACTGTGGCAACCCCTTATCGGGAGCAGCTGAAAGTAGAAGACTACATATTTGGATTGAATCGGTTTGAAGCATTTAAGTTACAACAATCCATATTGTTTATGGTTGAATATGGTATTTGTCCACTGATTTGTTGTGTATCCTCTTCTGCATTCTCAGTCTAATTCACCTCCCATCCGGAAGAGGTGTTGTTTTCTTGTATCATGCCCTCCCTCTGCCTGGACATGGAAAAATACAAGCATTAAAAATAATGAATGCCTGAGTGCTGAAGATGTTAGACACCCACTTCATTTTTTTCTCCTAACTTTTCTCTCCTGAGATCTGAAGGAAAAGCATTCTCGAGCACACAAGAAACGTTGTTATTGTGCTGTACCTCTCGCAGCCTCACTGTGTTGCAAATCACATTTCGGACAAACGCATTTCAGCCTTACGGAGTTAAACTAGCGATCAATGTCTTTACTTCGACAGAAAGACAGCCGTAATGAGAGAAAATCGTCACATCCAATGTTTCTGGCACACACTTCAAAGAGAAGAAAACCTAACATTTTCCCAATAATCTTTTCATCTCCATTTCACCAGTTGGTTTTCAACCTTCTATAAAAGGCTTTTATTTCTGTAATCATGTATCATGCTTTTTTCAGGCTCAAATGAAGCCTAATATGAAGCAAATAGGGTAAAGAACTGCTGCTAAGTTCAAATGATGTAGAAAAATGAAAACTAGGGAATTTGTTTTTTGTTTTTTTTTTTGTTTTTTTTTAGTAGTGACACAAGGTCACACTTTCATTTTCAGTTTATTTATCTTTGGCTCTCATAAACCTGACAAAAGTCAGATTCTTGAACACGTTCATCTGCCTACAGGCCACCCAGTATATAAACTCTTTAATGAAAAAAGCTCTCAAGCTGTTCACTCATTTTAGTAGGAAAGGATTTGAGCGTTCTCTGTATTTACGTGTGTGCTCTCTGTATTTTCTTCAGTATGGGTGGTAAAGAACCATTTTGTTCAGTTTATTCAGTTACTTTAAAACATAAGGGATGTACCTGGATGTGGTACTGTTTTTAATAATGTAGTATATGTACTTGGTAAAATGTGTAGCACACCCAAAATAGGTGACCACAGGTCTGAAGTTGTAATATTACTTTTGTTTAGTATTTTCATAAATATTTTCCAACTATTATCGCTTTAGTGCCCAGTAGGAACATAAATGCGTGACACAGGTGGAGCAGTTGCGTCCTGGTCGCTATGGGGACGGACCCCCGCGCTCAGCCCTCAGATGCACTCTGGATGAAGAACTGGAAAGTAGCTGCCTGTGTCAACTCCTTGTTTTCATTTACCTGTTTACAGGTTAGTATTGGGTAAACCCCCCTGTCCTTGTTGTAGCATCTGCAAGTCATGACTGATGTTTGTTGATCACTTGTTTTTGTGTTAATTTGAACTTTAAGTATAAAAGTTATATCAGAAAGTTTGCCATCACATAAAGCGGCGAGCTGAGGTAACCGTTCGGCTGCCAGGTGCTTCAGACGGTTAGCTACCGTCCCCTAGCTAAGTAGCTAACTGCTAACCTAGCGTTGTGAGCTCCCGGACACGGTTTAATGAGTATAAATAAGTTCAGCAACTCTCAATGAGAGAAACAT
>JBBIGA010000007.1:13838589-13862911 GCA_037576975.1 Alestes dentex | reverse complement strand
GAGACAGAGAGAGAGAATGCGAGAGAGAGAGAGAGAGAGAGAGAGAGAGAGAGAGAGAGAGAGAGAGAGATTCATTTTAGATTTGCATGAGATTTGATGTATTAGTTTGCAGGCAAACACGTTTGCAACCATTTCAGTTCTGATCCTTTCAAGTTCATTCTCTCTACGCTGTCAGTGAAAGGTACCATACAGATACACTTTTGACCATCAAGGTATAACCAGTTTAAATGTGCCCTCAGAGGTACAGCAATGATCCACTGTTTTTGAGTAGAAAAATTAAATAAAGTCAGAACAAGCTGTCACTGGAATGGAACATAATACAACTATGTCTTCTAAATATACAGAAGTTGCAACCTTAAGGGTAGCACCCCAGTGATAAGAGGGGTACGCCAGTGACACCTTTTTTTAAAGACTGTAGAGGTAAAGCACGGTAAGCACATCTGAAAGATACTTTATAGTCTGCAAGAGTATGTGTAAGGGAAATATGATTCAGGGTTTGGACAGCCTTAAACTAGTTGGTGATATTTTCAGCTGAAAGGGCCAGAGGTCAGGGAACATTACAGTTGATGGCATTTCCCTCCTCTCTGCTGCTATAGCATCATTCAGACAGGATTTGACCAAACATTTTTACCATGTCATTTAAGATTTTACAAGCAGAAATTCAGTGTGTTCTCATTATCAAACATAAAAAAGAAACTATAAAATGATTTTCATAAGGAAGAAAGAAAGAATGAAAGATTGAATAATGGCAGTGAAAAAATTGGCAATCAAACACAAGAAAAAAATACAATTATGAAAATTAAATTTTCATTATGCAGCAGTTACACATTATTTTAGGGAGTTAGTTAAATGATTCAAACATAAGAAAGAAATAACAAAAGAAAGACAGAAAAAAGAAAGAAAGAGAGAGAATGAAAGAACTACAGAAAGAGAATGTTTTAATTTGTGACAGATATGTCTATTTTTGATTTTCATGTTGGGTGAATAATGCCCCTGATATGAGTGCTATGTAAGAGGCTCATGCACAGATAGACCCCAAGTAGGGTTGAACCCCAGCAAGTGCGCTCTTTGTCGGTGAGTGTAATAACGGTATTTTATATTGCCTCCACCATTGTTCACAATCTATTTGGCTCAGTTCAGTGTCCCCCTGGGAACTGAACATGTAGGTCAGCTCAGATTACAAGAGCTTCATTGCTCTTGGGTGCCACTTCTTGATTTCACTTCAGTCAACTTTGACTGACTCGTCATAAATGACTCGACACATCAGCACAGCACTGGAAATCTTGATGATAAAGTGTCAGTCATGTCTCTTTATGAAATAAACAGAAAGTGAAGGGCTGGAGGGCTCCCTAATAACATGTTAAACCAGGTTTTGTGTTAGAATAAACAGCACACAAGACTGTGTTGAGCTCTTAAAGAGACCACCTGTTGAAGGAGACTTCTAACTCACTTTTTCCACTATTTTGAGTAGTCAGCTAGTAAAGTGGATAATTATACCACTTTGTAAACAGGATATTGCTGGTTTCATGCCCTGGTAAGAACTCCCCATATCAGCATGCAATAGAGTCATTTTAGGCTGTCTAAGAGGGTTTGAGTGAGATTCATAACACTTCATTTTCCTTCCTCTGAAACATAATTAGACTGTCTTTCTGGATAAGAGAGCATGTCATATGCTGTAAATTGAATTTAAAGTCAATGTGTATCCGTCCTCTAATGTATTTCTGGGAGAAATACAGTATTGGGGAGGGTCTCTGAGCTCGCTGAACATTTTTTTTCTGGATAGGTGAAGGCAGGGTGATAAGTAGGTGAAATAATACTTGTTGTTACTTCTTAATACACAGTAATGTAATCAAGGCCATGCCAAATGATGTTTTCAAGGCAGGGAGAAGTTATTTGTCTTTGTGGTGTGAGGAATCATGCTTAATGAAACCAGTGAAATAAATTGATCTAAATGTAAAAAGGGGTCAAAATGTGTACAGGCCTGCTATGTTCTATGTGCTGTAAGAGCAGTTTTTTTGAAATGATAGAGGCTAAGAGGCAAGTATGTTGAACTTTTTAATGATTTTCTTTAAACTTGTGCATCAAATTCAGACAGTAAATTGTGTGCACAGTCGATTTTGTTTTCACAACATGGTCAAAATTAGTTTAGCATCTTTAAATTCTTTAAATACATCTTATCCATCTTAAACCATTTACACACGTGTTCTCTGCACTGAGTACTAGCAGTCTATTGAAAATCAGGGGTGTAAAATGAGGAGCAACCGTGGTTGTCCTCTTCGTTTATCTCTTTGTATTTATACGTATATATTTTGTATTATCAGTATTAGTGTTACTGTCATTTACCCCAAGTAAAAATATCTTTCTTTAAATATGATTCATTTACATGATAAAAATAGGATCTGTCCAAAATGTGTGTGTCACATCAACACTGCCTGGCATGCTTAGCACTCTTCCCTTTGTGTGGACCTAAAAGTCGTCCCTTGTCCATGGAGGCCATGTATCATGGACACTGGCTCTGTGTCCTCCTCACAGAGGCCAGATGATATGGTCCTGGGTGGGTGTGTGGGTGTATGTGTGCATGTGTGTGTGTGTGTGTGTGTGTGTGTGTCTGTGTCTGTGTCTGTGTCTGTGTGTGTGTGTGTGTGTGTTTGTGTAGTCTAATGAGGCTGGTCCATGTGGACATACAGTGGTCCCAGGGCCCCCACAACTTTACACTCTGGACTGGAGATTCCACAGGGCATTTCATCCACCACAAGAAGAGAAAGATGCCCATGGTCAATCTTGTGTTGATAAAAATTATTACAAAATTTTGTTTGTTTTTTTTCTCCATACAAAAACACTTTTTATATAAATTTTGCATTTGCACAAGTTTGTGAGGAGTCCTGTTTCTAAAATTAAATCCACAAAAAGTACAAACAAGAAAGTTGACAATTAAAGGAACCAAATTGTGTGCTTTAAAAAAAAAGGGAAATGTGAACAGGAGTGTAATTAATATGTATGTTTATAGCTATTATGAATCAGTCCATCAAAAAATTGTAAAAGAAAATAATAAATAAAATAATAAATATTTGAATAAATATAGCATGAGTTTTGTTTCTGAGCTACCAGTGCTGACCTATACTCTGCAGTGGTGATGAAGAGCGTCCCAAGGTTATTCAGGGGCCAGTAATAGGCACGTCTTGTTTTTTGTGATACTCTACCAATGTGCGTATGACTCGGCAGTCTTGATATACCTTCTTTTCACCAACACATTTTCACAAATGAACTTGTGTACTTGTATTTTTTTTTTCTTGAAAAACACTCTTCCTACTGAATGTTATGGAAGTGGTAGTGATTTGAAATGCAAGCAAATTAAGTCATTTATTGCCCGATGTATGATACTTCTCTGACTCAGCTTTCACTGGTTTGGACTCAGAGTAAGAAACGTCTTTATTACATTTTGCTGTGTCACTTTGCTGTGGCTCTAAACATACTTCAAACCCTTTGAATCAATAAGGATTAGTTGCTCTTAATTGGGATTGATCATATTCTTTTTTTCCAGCACAAATATACACCTTAAAATGATATACTATTTTATCCAGGTCATCGTGAAGAACCCCACACCCATTGTATATTTGTTTACATGAGTCTTTTAGGTCTCTTAAAAGGGCTCAACCATTTTCTGTGTGGCCTCTAGACAGAAAATGATTGAGCTGCCCAAAGAGATTACAGATTCACAAATCTAAACTAATGTGAACATAAAGAAGGGACAGTCCAACTCCAGCCACACACATTGTTGATTCTACTCCTCCGTCTCTGGATTTTCCTTCAGTAGTTATCCTGAACACCAGTACCAATCAGTCCTTGCCCTGGTGGCAGGAGTGATGAGGTAACTCACTTTAATTTTGCCCAGAATCAAGTTATTTCCACAGGAAATATTGTCTCAGTTTCTTTTTTGTCTGCAGTAACTAATTATTTTGAAACAACGATGACATTTAACACTCTGAGCAAATCACATACCTAATCTCTCACCCCCTCCCCAACATAGAAATGTAGCTATCACCCTGCCCTACCACTTTCATTTGATTTAATTCCCCTCCTCCAGCTCAAGAAACAGAGAGCAAGTGTCTATTTTAGGCCATGGTCTCTTTGCCTGGCAGTCTCCGGTCATTGAAGGTGTGCATGTTGATGACTTCCTCTGTTTTGACCATGACAGGCGGTTGAGGCTTATGTTTGAGGCGGCGCTGGCACTTGAGGGACACTCGTAACTCCTCCACCATGGCACTGCAGAAGGACCTCTGTGTGGCAGGAGAAAGAAAAGACAGCTGATCAGCTGTTCCTTCACACGTTCAACACACATCCCCTCCACTGGCTGCGTTAACCTGAACAACAGGATGGAGACACTTTAGAAGGTGAAGGAGAGTGAATGAGTGCTGTGCTGGAGGTGTGTGTTGGGGGGTGGGTGGGATGGTGGGGCGTATAGTGTCATGCAGGGGAGTGGATGTAGAATGCTGGGCTGGAAAAGGAGGAGGCGCGAGGGAGGAGAGAAGCGATGAGTCAATGCTGCCGTCCATCTGGATGCGCACCCAGCGCGTCATAACTAAAGCGATTTCTCTATGGCAGATTTCACCCTGCCTTTCCCTGCCAGGCCGCTGCAGCAGCATGACTTATTGATGCATATTACATTTCCTCAGACTCAAATCCCATGTAGCTGCATGGCCAATTAAGCGGCTGCCTCTCCCCTCCCTCCTCCTCACGTTTCTTTCTCCCAAAGACACTGTGGCGTTTGGAAGTGCTGCATTCCGAAATGAGACAAAGAAAAATGTGTTGCTATTCCTGCAAACGTCCCCTGGTAAATAGCTGATGTACACTAGTGCAGTTTCTTTAGTATTAGTAACTGCTACTGTTTTTTTCCTGTCATTTCAGTTTGTTCTGAGTTTTTAAACAGAGTTTGAATAACTTCATACAGTCGGAGGAGAAGATAACTCCTGGTAGTTACAGTAGTGGTCCAACATTACTTCTAAATGTATGATCCCTTTATTTTTATGAATGCGAATATACTGACAACTGATCCAAACAATGCTTAGACCCAGAATGTCCAATTTTACCTTAATATTAGGTTATTTGGTGTAATTAGTTTGGTGTATTTTAAACTCTTTAAACTTAGAAGGCCTGTGTATGGGCCACACTTACTTTCATAACTTACATGCCAAACTTGCATTGCTTTCTTTTTTTTTTTTTTTTTACAAAAATATGTACTATTTGAACTATTTACACAGTGAGGAGCAGACCAATAATCCAAAATAGCCCAACTAAGTTAATCTTTTTTCTAAAAAATGTGAGGTGTTGTTGCCACACCCAGAACGTTAGCTTCATCGTTACTAAATAATTTGTAATAGCTTGGAAAAAAAAAAAAATTTGACCACACTCCATTCTGATGGCCCCCCGTAGATACTTTAAATATATAAGTTGTTAAACTACTACTGTAAACTACAAATGCTGTAAATGTAAAGGTTAAGGATATAAGTATCTACAGTATACTTTATTTCAATAAAGTATTACCAAAGAATTAATCATTAGTAACAATATAAGAACTCTAGGGTTGAAGGAGTTCATATTATCTCCCAGTTTAATTAAGAATAATTGACCTAAAATAAAACATTTTATTGTTTATTCTTTGCCATAAGTATAAAGTATTTGTAACATTTGTAATCTTCCGTGATTAAGGTGAACATGATGCAGGGTGCTCATTGGTTAAGAATTCCAGATATTATTTTGGTCTTACCCAGCTAGCCTTCTCAGCGCTGGCCTCCACTACCACTTCTCATGAAATACTCCTTGACTGGCTAAATAGCACATGAGTGTTAGGTTTTATGCTAATTAAGACTTAAGACACTTTCACAAACGTGAGCCACATAAGGGTGGTCTTTTGTTTGACAGTGCCTTAAGAAATGACTTTGACAACACACTATTTACCATTACACATAAATAGCTTTCACTGTTTTGGGGAAATGTGCACCTGTATAGTTTAGCATTACACCTGAATAGCAGCTCTACTGCAGATCACTTTAACTGCCTTTCAATCATTTTTCCCCACATATAAATAAGATGAATGCACTGTTGTTCTTCTTTTTTTTTGTGCTCCAGTATGACTCGTGATTGATAGACTATACTTTAGGAACAATGAATGATGAGGCTGTTATATCAGCCGGGCCTGAGTTGGGTAATGAAAGAGGCTTTTCAGAGCAGCGTAGAAGAGACATGTTCACTGATGTCTAAGAGAACCGCAAACAGTTCTCACAGTAAAATAATTCTGAACACATTTGTTGGTATTCCGTTTGTGTTGATTTTGTTAAAAAACAAAAAAAAAGAAAAAAAAAAAGAAAAAGATTTGTGCGCATTATTAATCCTAGTAGAATAAAAACATTACTTGAGAGTTAAGGGGCCTCCTGTGTTTACAGCAGCGAACTAGTGCACATGAATTATGCATTTTATGTAAAATCTTGCATGATAGTTGTAAAAAAAAAAAAAAATCCCTGTTTGCTAAGGAAAAGTAGAAGATAAATAAATGCCCTGACCAGCTGCAGTCATAGATATGAGAAAGCATCATTAGGAAATGATGATATGAAAGCAGTGTGAATCAGTAAAGCAGCGCATCATACTGTGTTTGCGTGTATGTGAGCTAGTAGGAGGTTCTTCGCTTCTTCACACTCGGCTGGTTGTCCCTGACTCTCAGGAGAGAGGTTTACTCTTCAGCAGTTCAGAGTGCAGTGAGCACACACTCAGTGGGAGAAACAAAGCGGGTGGCAGAAAAGGAGCAGGATGACAGAGAAAAGCATGGAGGCAAAAAATGCATAAAAAGAACAGCAAGAAAAAATTGTTGTCATTGTTGTAATACATTTATGTACACGTGTGTGTGTGTGTGTGTGTGTGTGTGTGTGTGTGTGTGTGTGTATGCGTGTGTGTGTAATATAAACATTGGTTATAGAAGCACAGAATTCATGATGATGAGCCAGCATCCTGAAAATAATTTGAATGGTCAGATACATCACAGTGGTACATTATTCCAAGGTTCACTGATTGTGTTTCATTATCTATTCACAATATCTGTTTTGATTATAAGAACATTTTACCAATGTTAGATACAATTAATCTTTTCTCACTCTGTCCCCAAATGTGCTCATTTATTGGAACATCACTGAGGACAACACAGCATAATTTGGGCAAAAATCCCATTGGAAATAATGAAAATAGAGCAAACTCTAGCAAAAAAACAAAGTTTATCAATTTCAAATGACCAGGTGTCATTTTGGTTTATTTATTTAATTTGGGTGTAATCAAAATGACATTGGCATTGTTTTGTGATCTGGCTCAGAAAAAAAAGAAAAACAGTATTAAGAAAAGATCTTAATAATTTAGTTATTTTTTCAAGCCTATATTCATTAGATCAAACTGTATTTTGGCTCAAATTCTGCAAAGCGTGTCCAACCTTGTAACAATTGCTATGTAACACATTTGTGAGGGGAGTGTAGATAAGTCAGGCAGGTCTGCCATATTCATGTTTTTACTTTAAAAACCGAGCTTTGGAGTTGTTGTTTAACTCCAATTTCTTGAAATGAGATGTTTTCTGACACATTTTATATTTTCTGTAGGTGTGAAAAGCACAGCATAGCACTAACAGAAATGCTTTGTATGGACCTGTTACCTCCTGTTTAACACATTTTTTGCATAATTGCTCTCACCATCCCTCTCACTCACACATATTTCATATTCATCTAAATGCTCTCCAGGCTGTGCTGGCAGCTTGTGGCTACACTGAATGTGGCCTGTTCCATGGCAACTGTAAAATGTGTTTAAAAGCCACTGGGTCACAGGGACACAATTCTCCCTCATGGCATGGATCGCTTTCTGCAGCCCCTACCATGGCTGCATTTTCTAGTTCTTTAATAGGTGATTACTATTTGTCAGGGCTGTCCTTGACCACTGGCCAGTGGCTTCATGTCTTCATGTAATTGTAACCAAGGACTAGGCTGCACAGCAACACCTCGCAACAGGACACTCCGTAACATCGATATGGTGGCTTTCAGCGAACAAACAAAACCACTCGCAGAGATCGATGGAGGGTGCAGAAGATGGCTCCTAAAGCCAGTCCCCTGCTGAGAGGGGCTAAGTGGGGACGCACATGTGGGACTCACAACTCAACTGTCACAGGGGAGGTCAGAGCTTTCACTAAGGTACAACAAGAAAAGCTGAGGACAGAGTCATAGTTTTTTATGTTGTTACATGGTTGGCAGGTCAATAGAGATGAGGAAAGTATCTGTTAGGCTGAAAACTGGCTAATGTTCAAGATGTCTATCGTGAAATCAGTACTAAAGACTTCCTAAATGTTAATCTTTAGACACACTGCAGCAAGAAGTTGTTCAAGGATATATATAGGAAAACTATGTATTTGAAATATATATATATATGCAGCCATGGAAAAAAATAAGAGACCGCATCATTTTTTCCTGGTTATTGCTTTTGCAATTTGTGCGTGTGTCTGTGTAAAATGTCACTATTGTTTTATACACTATTGACCACACTTGATTCAAAATGACAAACAAAAAAATGTTCAGAGAAAATTAAAAAATAATAATTATAAACAATTTATTATACCTTGAAATGTTAAACTACACAACACTCATATTATTTTATAACTGCAACAATTAAAATAGTGATGTTAAGAGCAGAATGTGTGCATGTGTGAGCTCTGTTTCATCCCATCAGAAACTGAATCAGGAGCTGCTGGAGTACAGCTCATAGAATCGCCGCTATACAAACATTACTGCACTTACAACACATACGGAGGCTTTTCTGATTTTTTACACACACACACTGCAATAGTTCCGAAAAGAATAGCAACCTGTGCCTTTTACACGCACACACTGCTGCAAATTGTTCAAACAGTGAACAGAAAAAAGGGAAAATTGGTCTCTTATTTTTTTTTCCATTCCCTTGGACTATTTGGAAAGTTAAAAAATGTGCTTTAAACTGAATATCAGCATTTATGATGTGACTGCTGCTGATGATTTTGTTCCAAATCTTTCTACAAACACCATGGACTTCTTCAACTCCACTCGTACCATTCACATGGGGAAAAAGGAGGGAGAATGAATGAGGTGGAAAGGGGAGAGTGAGGCAGGGCTGTCGAGGTGAGACATGCTGAAAACCATGGAGGCCATCTGAGCAAATGAACCAAAGCCCGCCTGTCTTCAGAGACAAACATCAAGGAGAGCTGCTTGCTCTACAGCTGGCAAAGTCTGTAAAATATTGATGAAATGCATTTCACTTTTTAATCCTGACCCTCAGACAATATAGATTTCTGTATGATTATGCTTTTATGTGTTCATGTCAGATTAAGCTTTATTGGCTCTGACGACATCATTTGAGTGCATGACTGTTACCAAACAAAACATGTTCATATGCAAGGAGCTCACCACTGCATACATAAACTGGTCCACCAAATTCAACCATTAACATTAGTGCACCTCCCCAGCCTTGTGAGGAATACAAGTCCCAACCCACCAATAAACCGATAAAGAAAACCATCCAAGCACAACCATAGGCATGGAGCAAGCTGAAAGTGAGGTTGGAAAGTATGACTGCAGTTCATCGTACAAAACAACTGCCACTTTCTCATTGCAGTCCAGAAATTTGAAAGTGTTTCTTTACCTTTTCGAGTTGTGCGTTTTGTTTGGACTTATAGAGAAACTCCCCCACTGCCACAAAGACAGAGAGGACGAGTCCGGCGGCCAGAACAATGAAGATTCCCCCGATGTTCTGCACGCCCAGGGCGCTGGCCTCTTTACTCTCTTCCTCCGGGCAGCCATTCCCTCTCCACCACTTCTCCTTCATCATGTGCAGCTTCCCCTCCTCCTGCAGCTGCAAGATCGCTATGGTGATCTTATCTCGGTATGGAGAGCCTGGGGGTCAGAAGAGGGGAGAGTGATTCAATTAGCTGTTGATGGTTCATCTTCTGGTTGGAGAACTGTAGCCAGTAGTGCAAAAAGGTGTGGATACACATTGTCCTTGTCCTTGCAAACAGCAAGTTATATTGATAGAAGTTACACAGTTATCACTGGTGACGATCAGAGGTTGTTTTTTTGTTTTTTTTTACATTATTATGCAGTCAAAGCTTACTGTAACCAGTGAAGAAATTCTGGACAAAGTGCAAATTCTAGACTAGAATTTTAATTTTTGCATTTGTTAGTCAAAGTGCAGGTCATTTGAATCGGATTATTATTATTCTGAATTTTTGATTGTTTATTTCAATACATGTTACTTTCAATAGAGTGTAAATGTAATGTATTATTAGACTAACCATTCCTGAATATAAAAAAGGTCGAGGTAAATAAAAAGAGTAAGTAGGAGCTTTCCATTTACAAGAGGGATGGAAGTTCTGTTGCTGGGGAAGGAGGTGTTAAGGCTCTGCACACTGTGGAGCATTTCTGCAAGGCTGGTTGTTAGATGAGGAAAGATAGAGGAGACCTAAAGCAACTGGGGAGCTGAATGAGCCACAAGAAGATTTCAGATTGAGTGTTGCTTACTGAAACATAGCTCTCAGGGCGCCGCTGATAACACACCATTAAAACCAAATTAAATTCCAGGGATAGGCATTTTTCCCTGTTATCTATTTATTTTCTGTCTAATTAAACTAGTTGCCATATTTAATTTGAGGTAATGTTTCCTGTATGCATTGTTTTGTTTGGTATAATGAATAAGTGCTTTCCCAAGGTGGGCTTTGAAGCCCTCCCCTTCCCCAACCCTCGTATAGACTGTGTTCTGGGCCTCGGCAGGTGCCAGGAGAATTATTCTCAACTCCCAGCAGCCCCTCTGCCTCCCCTGCACGCACTGGTAAACAGGCCACAAACGGTCCACTTGTTTTGCACAGATCAAAGCCCATCAGAAGAGAAGATGTCTGACGCAAGATGAACACTTAAACCCCTCCATGTCCTGATGGTGTTGTAATACACCTCTTGACAGGCATGGGGATACATTTTAAGACACCTAAACTGACCAAATGCTCTTTAATATTATGCAATACAGCATGGAAAATAGTCCAGAAGTTATCAGGCAGTGGTAAACCCATGTCGGTCTTCCTGTCCTGTTTAAATTCAGCTCATCTGATCTTAATTTTTGACATTGTGCTAAATGTCTTACTTAATGAAACACTGACTATTTGAACCCAATTCCATTCTAATGGTCGACCAATCCACAAGCCTTTTTTAACCCCTGACACATATTTAATTTAGTGAAGTAGAGTTTGATTTATTAACATTTTAACTAAAAGTGCAATTTATGAAACAGATGCCCATAATGCACTCAGTCAGTAAAAAAACTGAAAATCAGTGAAACCAAATAAATATTGCTATTTTAATAAACACCATCTGAAAGCTTTGTAAAACATTTGAATTTCAGAAAGTACTGCAGGCTGGGGTGGTGAAGGAGCTTATTTTTAAGAGCATTCTCAGAGGGCACATGTATATTCATCACACAGTAATATTTAGTTTAGCTTAGCCAAAAAGTTCAGTCCTTTTTATACCCAATGTTCTAAACTAAGTGGACATCAACAGTGAGGGATACAGTCCCCTATGTCCTAAACCTGTATATATGTAACTTTATGTCGTTAGATGTTCTGACAATTAAACAGTTAAACAAAAGCACATATCTTAGGCCTCTTGTTGGGAAACATACAAGTGAGTTTTTTTTTTTCCTGATTGATTTGGAGCAAATTACGTATCACTGAGACGTGATATTAAAATTGGAGAATCAATATTCTTGAATAAACAGAAACTGTAACAGTTGCTGGTTTGGCTGAGTGAATGAGCTGATCGATACAGCTCACTACAAAACGACATTCTGCATTTTGTTTCTCATGGCTCCATTTAATGGAAAATAAATTCACATATTTTAGAGCAAAAAGAAAACACTGGGTTTGAAAGGTTCTCTCAGTCTACTTGTGTTTAGCTCATTCTATTCTCCTGGAGAGCTGCTTTGAGTTGAGTTTAATTATCAGCTAATTTGGAAGCATCTCTTGTTGGTTGTGAAGGAGGGCACTGCTGGGTATAAGCTAGATTTTTGGCATGGAGCAGCTGCTCCTGAGTGTACACTTGGCAAACCAAACACTTGATTTTGATGTAGTGCACATCAGAAGCTTTTGCAATCTAGAACATTTATAACACTATATGGAAATACACAGTTTCAGAATAATATACCCAAGTTAAATAGAATGACATTTTTAATGCCTGTTAAAGAGTGCATATATGAATTTTCCTAGTGTATAGTAAATAAACAAGCTTAATGTAATATATAAACATATGTATACAGTATTTACACATTAGTCTAAAAGGCACAGTGACAAAATAACTTTTATGTTTGGGGTCAGTTTGATCCTATTTAACGTTTATTCTCTCTAAATACACAGCCTTTTCTGCTTCATATTAAATGACTTTTCCTAATTTAATGGGGACAACTGGGAGAACACAAAATTAAGATGATGGTATGTTTTCAATGTCCTGTACACATTCTGTTCGCATCGATGTTCTTTTGTGGGCAGTTTGACCCTAAGCAGTTTCAGGTGCATAAAACATCAAGGAAACATCAACATTTTACACACATTTATTTTTGTTGTTTTGGATGATATTGAGGTCTCTGTAATATGTAATTTTTTAATCTTCAAAAAAGGTCCCTTGCTTTAGAGGCATAAGTGATCATAACTATACCTGTAGTTATGTGAGAATCAGTGATAATTCACATAACACTGCAGAGGGGCAAACATATAGTTTTCCATGAGATCGTTGATATTTCCTGTACATCTTTGTGTTACATCTATGTGTTGTTTAAATCACTATTTAGGTAGTCAGTAAAGAAACATAAAGTACCTGACACATACATTTGGGCAGCAATTTTAGTTTAAACCATTATCTGGAGGTTTACATTCCTGGGATTAAACTGATCCCAAGCATAAAGGAGGTTAGTAATTTAGAACATAATACGAGGGTTAATTCTGAGACATAAAAAGAAATAAGAATGTAAACTTTAACAGTGACTTTTTTGGTACATTAGAAACACCACAGAAACACCATGAGCAGCATAAATACAAGAAATATAAGTCTTTTAATACAAAGAAATCCTTTGAAGGCACCATATTAAAGTGAAGTGAGGAAGGTCTTTGCCATGGTTTTACTTGCCAAAGTCCTTTAGAAAAAATAATAGCCTGTTTAGAGCCTATAGTAAAAGTACATTTTCCAAAAAAGAATGTTTTGTACTGTGGCTTGATCTTTCAAAAATTGCTGATAAACTGCTAAGCTGATAAATGATGTGATATGAAATCATAATGAATTCTGTAGCTGTGCTGTAATAATGCCCCGGAAAGTAGATACAACATATAACAGCAGGGGTGCTCATTCCTGGTCCAAAAGATCTATTATTGCAGAGTTTAGCTCTAGTCCACAGCTGAACATCTGATAATGATGGTAATGAAGGCTTTCAGGACAATCGTAGTTTTAGAGCCAGGTGTGTTGGACCTGAACTCTCCAGTGTGGTAGATCTGTAGGGCCAGAATGGGTCACCCCTGCATTATGGGTATAAGTGAATAATTTAGCAAAGTAACATGTTTGTGTTACTGGTGATATCATGAATATGTAAATCTGAGCTATGAAAACGAGCTCCTCACAGCATGAGCACCCGTAACTGATCCTGCAGTTGAAGCAAAAGAGGGGAATTAAGTGACAGGCTAGAGTGAATTCCAAATAGGACACATAGCTGTAATCTGTCAGATCAAAGAAGAGTAATAGCAAATGAATCCCAAATGCATTGTCCCTCAATAAAACTGCATAGCAATTTAAATGAGCTGCCGCACCAGCAAACAGGGAAGATGTGAGCTTTTTTATTTAGCCTGGTGAGAGTAATTTCCATTGAAATATGTTCCAAAATTTGTTCGGCAAATAATACTTTTAGCAATATGATCTGTTTACACTTTCAGTATAACATTTCACTAAGAATGACTCTCTGATTGCTCCCTATGGTCCTTCACCAAGGATCTCTTATGTTAGAAGTGACCCGATGAAAACATTCAGAGCACTTGCTCTTGTGCAGTTTGTTTTCTCTCCTTTTACTTTCTGCTTGTCTTGTGGATCCTTTAAACATGGTAGTGCAGCTTTACAAAAGTAGACCTTGGCCCGGAGATGGCAGATGCTACAGTCCATCTGTAAGTCACAAGTCTACAAGTCACTACTGAGTGACCCACTGGGAAGCAACATCTCGCAAGACACAAACATGATGACGAGCAAAATGTGATTAATACTGTCTAATGAAGGACAATGCAGAGAGAGGGAGAGTGAGAGAGAGTGTGTGTGTGTGCTTCCCATGAGAAACAGATGGAGGAGGCAGGGGAGGAAACAGTTTACTCTTAAGCTACATTCCTTCTTGCGCAAACAAACCCTCGCAGATGTTTGATGACATGGTACTATACATGACTCCTCTTAATGACCTCTCTGGGGAGGAGGCATGCCACATTCCCTGAAAGCTGACTAGGGTGCTTTCTATTTCTACAATACACAGACCCTTTACACCGTACTTACTTACCCATTATAAACTGAAGGATTAGCAGATGTACCAGACAAATGCACTGAGTGAAAAGAGTAAAATGTGCAAGAGATTCATAGATTATTTGGCAATGGCTTCCAGACTGCAAGTATGGTAGGTATTTATGAGCTTTCATTTCAGCCTTCATTTGTTTTTCTCAGATTTAAGGTCGGCCCACTCCATTTCAGTTCAGTTCAATGCAATTGTGTCATATGGTGAATTTGCTCACTTGGAATAATCAAGTCTTGAATAATAATGCATTAGTGGATTTAAACTGCATTCTGTGCTATGAGGCATCTAAAATGAAAATGAGTCCACACTTCATATTTTTAACCAGACTACTGTGCTACCTGTGCTACTGTTAACATTATCATATAATGATGAAAGCTAGTAGTCACATACGGACTGCTTAAAATGGAGCCTCGTACAATAAACATGTAAGTCCGTGTGAGTCAATCATTTCACCATAAGAAAACAAATATCTCTAAAAGTCAGACAATAAAACTAAAACTGTAATTGCTCTTAAGTGTAGCTCAATAGACAAAATCTTCCTCTATATATCATAACAGAAGTGTATCAGTTCAATGTAACATAAAACATACTTATAATAAATAAAAAAATAATTCATAAACATACCATTTAAAATAGAAAGGCATTGTCTGATATCTGATTCACTGCAGTGTAATTCTTTGGAGGAATTTATACACTATTAATTATGCTTTCTGTATCTGGATGTGGCCTCTAAAGGAAAAGTGCGTACCAGACACATGCGCCAAAGTCCTGACATGTATGATGCAGTTAATAATGGATAATCCAAAGTAATCTCCACAGTTTACCATAATTATCTGATAGGCATATACATTACCACAACATACAGGGTAAATCATTTTTTCATTGTTTGTATTTCTAAATGATATTAGCAGGATTGAAAGCAAACAAAGGGCACACAAGGTCAAAAAGGGTTTCAGTGAAAATGCTAATAATGCTCCTGACATTCTTTGATGTATGCCACCAGCTTTGAATCATGTTCTCTAATGGAGAACCTTGAAGCGAGGCTTTTTGTTCCCTGCACCCATTGCATCTGAGCGGTTCAAATGTGTTGAGGCAGAGGATGCCTGGAACTTTGTAGGGCAGTGGGTATGTTTTTTGATTGCAATCTGTGGGATTTTGGTACTTTGCTACAACAACATGTCTTGAACATTTTTGCCCAAACACAGACACTTGTAAAGGACATTCAGTGTGTTTTATTTTCCTAGGTCCTGGCACAGAGATTACCCATAATCTCCAGGGAGTCTAGATTGATGTCTTCTCTCATAAAATGATTCCAGTTATTAATTAATCTGACATGGTAAGATTTCTACCCAGAGCCTGAAGGCCTAAACAATGGGTGGGTTGGCTTAGCAAAAATTTATGTTGATACCATGGGCTACCAGAAATCATTAAGACCTCACTAAAGTTCTTAAAGGCCCTGCAGATTTTCTTCTGCAGTGCATTCAATGTCTGGGAGAAACCCATGTTTAAGTTGGACGTGACTGCTAAAGAGCCCATAATTATGGAATGCCAGAGTTTTTATAGATAAACTTAGGTTGATGCAGTAACGATCAGACCTCATTTATTTAACAAATGACACACTTTCTTTAAGCTTCATCTTATGTGTTGTCATGGTCAAATTAAAGTTTCATAGCTCTTATAAGATAACTTTTTTATTTATTACATCATTCAAAAACTGGGTAAGGGTTTCATGATGAAAAAACTAATAGAAAAGGTCCAGAATGATTCTCAATGAAATCTTACCTCCTGCCATTTCAAGATTCTTGAAATCCAGTTTGAAACAATTTGGGCATTAAAACCTGTGAACCATAGTTTGGCGAGCCAGTTTGTGTGTGTGTGTGTGTGTGTGTGTGTGTGTGTGTGTGTGTGTGTGTGTGCGGGTGTGTGTGTGCGGGTGTGGGTGTGTGTGTGCAATCTAAATGGATGAAGAGAACAGCCTGACTGCGTTAACAGGTAACAGGCTACTAAAGGGTAGGATTAGCAATTTAAATGTCTCACACTGAGCTGCCTGCAAAAGTTACACAAGGGACAAATAATACTAAACAGCCTTTTCCACATGCCCTGTGCGTGTTCTCCACAATACAATCCCAGGATACACACTTTAGCAAGCAGAAACACATTATCTGTGCTTGCTCGTAGATTTACTGGCTCTGTGGCATAAGTAGCTGCAAGAGATGAAGCAGGTTTCACACTGGGGCTGCATTCATATGCATGTGTGGAGCACTGTGGAGCACTGTGGAGCACTATGTAGCACGTAGACCACCTCAGACCACCACAAAGAGAAACAGGTCCCTGGTGACCCTACGGCTATAGACATTCCAGACACTGTGAAGAACAGTGTGCCAAAAACGGTATGGCAAAGCTCACAAGCTGCTAACACTAAGAGCTGTTGCTCGGAATCCAGACTCCCTCCCACTGATCTGACTCATTGAAATGTCGGTGGTGGCTATGCCGTCTGCCTCCAGCAGTGGTCCAAAGGCCTTTGATTCTCACATCAAGGTGCCTCCTCAAATTTCAGTCATTTCGTGCTTTCAAAGCAGCACTTCTTAAAATGCAGAATGCGTTATTGTGCGAGACACATGCAAACACAACAATAAGAGCACAAACACTGGCCAAAGTGTAACAAAGAGAGAAACCTTGTCATCTATGCACTTTATGTTTCCATACCAGGACCGTGTTCTGACTTACTGCTTTTTTAAATACACATTATATACAAAAAGGCGACAGCAGCTAATAAGGCCCAGCAAATCATCAGAGTTGCAGTTTATTCACCAATTCCAGCACTCTAAGGAAAGCACATCCAATTCAGAAACAACACGTATGCATAATGTCCCTTTATCATTGCTGCCACGAGAGAACCTCATACAAATACAAACTTCAAAATAGTAACCTTTTACAATTTTTGCCATGCAAAATGCAAAGCGATCTTTTACTATACCAAATTCAGAATCATGACATAATGTATTTGCATATTGTTATGTGTTAACAATATATTGTGTCTGTAAAAAAAGGTCTCTTTCATTTATCTCTCAACTTTTACGTTAATGAAACAAGATTTTATTCAATCAAAAGAAAAACACTGAACCATGTCATAACACTGGTCCATACATCATGAAAAACTCACATGTTAAGGGCAGCTTTGTTTGCAAAATGACAACAATATGGCAACAATATCTGTATTTTAAACTAAAATACAGAAGATACTCAAAAGCATCTGAACTAATTATTTACAATTATTTTCCCCAGTTATTACTCATCATTACTAAAACATGGCAAAATATGAGAAAAAAAACTACAAAATCATTATGGACTTGCACAGGAACTTTCTGCTAAGATGTCTCACACATATTTTCAACGTTCTTTTTTCTCTTCTTTTTCCAGGTACTTATTATTGGGGACATTTTTTTCTCAAGGCTGATGCAGCTGGGGGCTGCATGTATAACAGGATTAAGACAATCTGCTACTGAGCCTGATAATCAAATCCTGCTCCTCCGCATAGCAGTGGAAACGCCTTCTGTCACCCTCTTCATTCACATTTTTATTTCATGTATTTGTCTGCTTCTTGAATGTATGCCCTTTTCCCCACTTCCCTTTTTCTCCTGGAATGTTCACTGAGCACCGACCACCGTAACCACACTGTAATCAACCACCACAAAAGTCAACGCCTTTTGAAAATAAAGTTTAACATAAAACACTAACTCTTTTTGTGACAAGGGCATTGTTCTCTCAACATTGAAACGTACATTCCTAGATTTAATTTACTAGGGTCCTTTTATACTGGCAACCATCTTTACCTGCCCACTCTTGGAGGTGCACACAGACACATTGAAGCACATTTTTTGATTGACATGTGCCAATATCTTGCCCAGTGGTGTCTTCATATTCAGAATAATTGTGAAGCGCATTGCATGAGTTTGATATTAATCAGTTTTCAAATTATGGCACCGCTGCATCGGGATGTCAGTCAAGTTAATCAACTGTTTTTGTTTTTTTTTTCATTTGTATTCACACATTTGAAAATTTACATTTTAAGTTCATTATTATGCCATTTATCTGCATATAATTAAGAATGACAGAAAGCAAAACACCATTATTTCTTAATTACAGCTGAAGGTAGGAAGGGATACGCTCAGATATCTGTGTGTTTCTAAATCAGACATTACTGCAGAGGTTTCTCTTTAAAAAGCAGATTGTTGTATTACTGTATTATTAAGGTTTTGTTTCATTATTTTGGAATCGTTACCGATCAAAAATCTGACTCCATAATGACTGCATGGGTTTTTTATTTCAGCCTTTTCTCTTTTTTTTAGGCTAAAACTAAACTGTTTTAAATTTGTGTATTAACATACCCATAGGAGTGCCAACTCCATAGGCCTTGGAGTCGATGAGGCCTCCGATCTGTGTGAGGTTGCAGTTGCGTTGGGTGACGTACTCGATTGTGGTGGACTCCATGAGGAAGGCATAATCTGAGGTGAGCACCCGCTGAATCCCCTCTTCCACACTCTTCACCATGACAGAATGCCGGCGACTGCTCATAAACTCCCACATCTTGTCGTATGTGGAGATCTTTGTTTTCTGGAGGGGAGATTTCAGTACAAAACAATAGGCATTGGTCATTATAGAACAATAAAAAATAGTTCTCCTAGAGGGCCACTGACCATCAACATAAGCTTTTGCAACATTGTGCAACTGTGAGCAATGTTAGGGGGGGTAACATTTCCATTTACATGTTGACCAATGGCTCCATATAAAGCAGTGATACTAAATAGTCTTTTTTTTTGCATTTTGTCTTTGTCTGCGTTTTCTTTATAATACCGTCCAAGGACATAGACTTTGAAGCTCAGAAACTGGCACTCTTCTCACCCTGTATGGGATGCCTTAAGTAGCTGTAAAAGATGAAGCAGCTAATGTCACTCTCTCTACATTTTACTGTGTCATCTGCCTGCACCAGTGGCCCAAAGACACTTCATTCTCACATCAAGGTGCTTTCAAAATGTTCATGTTTTGGTTATTATGATTGCAGAGTAGACTGTTACATTCAAATCAACTCTCAGAAAATATCCGCACAACATTCTGCATTAAAACTCTAATACATACCAACATTGAATCTCTGATTATCTCTTAATTAAGTCATTTTACTTGCATGAGGTGTAAAGGACTGTTATGGCAACCGACCAAGAAAAATGTTCCCTAACAAAAAGAAAAGGGGCCTAACAACTTGTCCTAAATTTAATTTCGTTGCTTTATTGATTGGTAGAAACATTGAGATTAAAACTAGGAGCTTTTCATAGAAGCTGTGCCTTTGTCAGTAATGTGCCCCAAAGTAATTCCTTTGGGAACTGGAGAGTTTCTATTCAAAACATGATTATTAAAGTATGTTTAAATTATGCTCTTTCACACTGGCACTTGTGTAGTGATGGCTAGCTCAAAAATTAAGGTAGCAGGCTACACACTCTTGAGATGTTTGCGTAGCTTTCACCCAGCCTGATCCATTGCGTGAGCAAAGAGTGTCTTGTAAAAGTTTGAAAGGAATTGGAGATGAAAACTTAGGTAAAAAAAAAAAAAGGAAAAAGGAAGAAAGGTCTTATAAGAACATCATTTGCAAAAACAGGCAATTTAGAAACTAAGCTTGCTCATTCTCATCTGGTTGCAAAAACAACGCATAAAAAGGAAAATTAAATGACCTACTAATGCTTTAAATGCAGACTGCATAAAGTTATTTTTAATGTCACTTGGAAACGTTCCATTTATTTGATCTGAAGATGCTTTCATTTGGCCTTTATGTGTGCAGTCTCAGACTTTTTAGACATTAAAAGTGCTATCATTTTGTTATGTTTGTTGTCATATAGAAAAACTATTAAAAACACATCTGATAACTTTAAAGCAAAATGCAGTTTGGCCTGTTCTGAGTTCTGGTTTTGGAGGAAAATAGTCCGGTTTAGTTTGATGATTTCCTCAAACACAAACCTGATTCTTCTCAGCAGTTAATTACCAGGTTTATCTTTGTGTAAGAGCACAGAAATTACCAAACTGTGCTGGATGCTGACTCTCCAGGACCAAAGGACAGTACCCCTTAGGGAATGTTCTCGAAACAAAAACATTGTTGTCTGGTCATACATCAGCATATTCAGCCTCATAGATTATAACATAAAAGGAAATGTAAGTGACTCCAGGTAGATTGATATATGTAACACTGTCATAAAAAGACTGAAAACAACAGCTGAAATAAACAGACCCATTCCTGTAGACCAGTGATCTTCAAACCGGCCCCCAGGGCCCAGCATCCCAATGCATTGTGAGCTAGGTTTGAGGAAAAATGTGCGAGAACTGGCTTGAAGACCACTACTTAAGCCAAATCTCTTACTGCCATCCAAAATATAATATTTGTTAAATTATGACATTCCACTTTTAGAAAGATATATAGTAAATAGTACCTTCAGTACCTTATTTTTTAATCTTTTTAATATTGTTTCTCAAAGATATATACATTCCTTCTAAGTATTAAAACATTTCTAGAAAATAATAATAAAAGGTAGACAGAAAGTAGTCACACAAAATTCTACAGTCAAAATGAAGCTGTGATGCTATTAAGAAGTCCTTGAGGAACATGAATATATCTTTACTGGAAAACCTAATCAATGTAATGTCCCAAATGGTGAGGCTCTATATTGTTGTAGTTCTTGCAAAATAACCTTTTTCTATTTGAAACACTAGAATTTCTCTCTCTTTCAGAATCCATTCTGAAGGCATTTGAAACCTAATTAAGTCACATCTTCAAGGTCCCTCCTGCCATTATTGTGCGTAATGACTTCTTGTGGTGGGTCGATATTTTAGATCAACTGGGTGATTTGCCGAGTGCCTATCAGAATCTTTTGGAGTCACCCTTGACAAATCAGCCGATTGAGCATGCAGAATATAGACTGCTGATAAGGCAGAACCACCAGGGATGAATACTGGAGAGGTAGGAAGGAGGAGGGGGTGGGGAAAGAGAGAGAGAGAAACATAGAGACTGAAAAAAAGAATTGAACTCCAACACAAATCTTGGTCAACATAACCAACAGTAAGAGGATTTGTCGACCACATAAGAAAATTTCACTTTATCTCAAAATGCCACCCGAAAGAAGAAAAGTTAACATTATCTCAAATAGCCAAAGATTCAAAATGTAATCTGAAAAATCTCACTTTTAGAACTTTGTCCTATAACTTTTAATGACATAGCTGAAGAGCTGATTTATCACTCCAGTAAAGAATGAGCATGCACTTTGCATGGCTCCTGTTCTCCTTACACTGTAGCTGAAACGGCTTTAGGAGTCAGGCTAATCCATTCCACTTTATCAGCCGACAAGTAGACTGGCAGCCTTTTTAGATTGCTATCTCACCCTCCCATGCCTAAACACTACAAAAAAAGCAGCAAAAATAAACTATGGGATGAGCACGGAGTACTAAAGACCACTGAGAGTAAGGATATCCTTTAAAGGGGAACGTGTCAGATGCTTTACAACGTGCTCTTCCACCTCATCAAATATTATAGGAGAAGACTCTGAACCGTCATCTAGGCAAGGGCATACAAAGAATTAAATTCATGACACGTTGTGGAAATTTCATTAAGGGGAAAACAAATGAGCAAAGTCAGCATATCCCTCAGAAATAAATATAACAAGGTTTTTAAAAAATGGTTTGGAACAATGCCTTTTAACATACAAATGACAATGAATAATGCTGGATAGAAAAGAAACTATTTAATCCATGTATCATCATGCTGCACTTTTTCTTAGTTTTGCATCACCTTTCTTTGAGCTTTATGTTCCGCGCCCACATTCTGGCACTGAATGCACTGGCTCCACGGAGCTGTTGAACTTTCCCCTTTCCATTTTTTACTGGATTTAGAGCTGAACTCACTGGTCATCTGCCAACAACTACTGTTATTTTAGAAGGAAAAAAAATACAGATCCTTTTCATCTCCTAAACAATCACTGTCAGAACAAAAACCTTGTTTCTCCAAAAAGGTGCCTTTACAACTTTCATAGTATGTATCTGACCATTTCTATTGATCCATTCATCATTCATTATAAAATTTATACATTAGTTATAAAAAAAGAAACATTTTGCAATTATCCTATGTTGAAATTAAATCCTTCAACATTTCCTGTGCTGACAAATAGAAACAGCTATTTTATACTGTACATGAATGTTGTTAGTGTTTACAAATATATGGATCTATGACTTTATATTATTCAGAACTAGAGAGGTACTCAAGACCACCTTTGTCTAGACAAAGTGAAGCTAGAGTCCAAAATGAGAGAGACATTAAAATTGAAATAGAAAAAAAGAATCCTCTTTAAGATCATTCACTGGTCTATTTATATTTCGGCGTGATCCTAGAGACGCTGTATATATTTTTTCCTGCTCTATTATTTGCAGTGATCAAAGAGAGCAATCTAACAGCACAGTAGGATCAAAATATGCCCTCTTCTTTAGTTTAAATGTAACAATTTCATTTTATTCATGACATCAGGTTTTGGCCAAAATGAAAATTATGAGTGTGGATGCATCATGTGTAGAGCATGTGAAGATGTGTTTTGACAGGCATATGATTGGTTACCAGGCGGCAAAAGGCCGTGCTTGTTCTAGATAGAGTTTGAAATGATTAAACCAATGGCCATTTTCTGAGCAAGTTTTAAATCAATTAAGGTGCAGTTGGCTGCCATATATAAATGTTACTTTTGGAAAAATTGTTTTTTAAAGACAGTTGGACTAAGTCAGGATCAACTATAACATATGATGAGACCAATGGCCCAGAGCGTGACAAGTTCAAGTCCAAACAGAAGATATCTACTTGCCAACCAAGAGTCTGAGACCAAAGAAAAAAACATTTTAAGTCTGGACAACCCTGTTCAGAACATAAGAAGAAAAGAGATACTGGATAGATAGTGGCCTTGATTGGCAAGTAGATATCTTCAGTCATCCAGAGAATGCTCTCCTAAAATTTTTACAGTAAAAGAAACTTCACGAATCCTCAAGGCATGTGGGGACAACCTCCCTATCTGTGTCTTCTGTAACTCTTCTGATCATCAGCACCATCCTCTTCATTACCTTTCTACCCATCTTTCACTCTTTCTAGCAATGTCACAATATCATCTTTGATGCTGATTTATTTCATCTGAGCTGAGATTGTGAGGTCTGATTATAAGTCATTTGTCTAATCCTTTGATCATGCTGAAGTGGCCACAGATTGGCACTGCTTCATTTTGCTCATACTTCCATATCAGATAGGAGGCTTTGATTAATCTGCTATGCACCATAATCAGAACTGTAACCCTCAGAAAACAATTTTCTTTCTTATCATAACCTAAATGCGAACCAACATTTGAAACAGAGATGACAAGAAGTGAAGTATATAGCACTAATGTATGTATATAATATTTGTCTTCTGTGCAATATTTCTCTCTGTGTGCAATATTCTGGTACAACATGAGCAACTTGTGTGGCTTTTTCTGTTGCAACATGCGCAATTTCAAGGGGTAAAATATTACTGTGAACCAATTTTTGCAATGGGCAATTTGACCTGTTACGCTATTACTGTTTTGTCATACCTGTGTGTGTATATATATATATATATATATATATATATATATATATATATATATATGCATATATATATATATGT
>JBBIGA010000007.1:13814942-13836185 GCA_037576975.1 Alestes dentex | reverse complement strand
GTATGCCTTTTTTCACTTCTGATGTAAGCACCTCCAGTTTAGTAGATGCTAATGGACCTTTGACTGGATTCAGGGATGTGGTAAGATGAGACTTGAAGTTGTTCTAAAATCAAGGATGGTTATACAAGTGTTGCTTAACTTTTAAATGCTAGTAGTGCCAAGGTGAACTTAAGCTATTGTATTAAGCATTTTCTCACTGCTTTTTTGATACATTCATTAAAAATTCATATGCCATCACATGATGAGAAATGATGAAAACTGAAGATATGTTGTGTGTGTTTATGAGAGATACCACAGTGTGTTAAACTATGAGCTACATATGTACACACCTTTCACACTCTCAGAAAACAGAAATAGTACTTAAAACCAGTCTCATGTAAGCTCATATCATTTAACGGTTTATATATTGTACATATTCTTCAAAAATACTATTATTAATTACAGCTGTCTATTACAGCTGTTAATTATAATTCATGCCAATAAAGCTAATTTAAATAGAAGAGAGAGAGAGAGAGGGGGGAGGTGGGGAGAGATTTATTGGTAAAACTTATAGCACATGCAAATTAATTCATGCGTAGGACTGGTATATGAGAAAAGAGTTTGATGTTTCTTGAACATCTGGGCCGACTGTTGCTATAGAAATTCCTGGAGAACACTGTGCTTTTTTCTTCACTAAATTTGCCATATTGCAGGACGAATGTTAAATAACTTCAATAACTTTACAATAATTTGACATACACTTCCAATTCCACATTAAACCAGTGAAATGATGCTTTCTGACAGTATGCCATATGTCTGCACTGCGTGTGGTATGTCTCATTGTAATCCCACTGTTTTACATTAAGGCTAAGAATATTTCTGTTCTGTTTGTCCTCTATAGTTCCCATCATAGAGAGGTTTTGTTATAACAGCGGTGATGTGGACATTATTATGCACATAATTCTACCTCCTAAAGTGTTTTTTGCACATATTTAAAGGTGTTAAAATTTCTGGAGCGGTTCAGTCGGTGTATTAATTATATGGAGGTTGAATCACAGTGCAGGCTCTATTCTCAGACCCTATCCTTCCCCCATGGCTGGAGCTGCTCCCTCTGCCTGCTGGCCAAATTGCATCAGTGGCAGTGATTCAGCTCCCCTCTCCATCACGACTTATAAACTTACTGCTGAGCACTACAGTCCTGCAGGGATCCACCTCATGGCCCACTGCAAAATAACACTCGCTGAAGCCTGATAAGGGGAACACTGCAAGGAAATATGCGAATGTGAGAAATGCACGCATGCCTGCACATGGGCAAGCCAGAGAGGGTCTGCATATGTGTGTCTGTGGGCGTATGAGAGAGAGAGAGAGAGAGAGAGAGAGAGAGAGAGACAGAGACAGAGACAGAGACAGACAGAGAAAGAGAGAGAGATGCACCGAGAAAGATGTAGAGAAAGTGACAAGAGAAAGACAGAAAGAAAAACAAATGGAGGGAAAGGCAATAGAAAGAGAAGGAGGCAGTGAAACATAGAGAAACCAAGAGACAGAGAGAGAGAAAGCAAGTAATAAAAGAAAAAAGAAAAAGAGAGGAAGAGAGAGAAAAACAGAGAGTGGGACAAAGAAGACAATAAGAAACAGAGAGAAAAACAGAGATAGAAGAGAAAAAAAAAGGCAATGGGGAGAGGGAGAGAGAGCAGACCACAGATTTTATCGGAGTCCGTGAAAACCTCCACAACAAATTAAAAAAAGCAATGACAGTGGTGGCAGGCGTGGAGCAGGGCTGGAGTGAGGGATGATTCCCTTCTTCATAGAGGAGTGCGGGGGCAGGTGCAGCAGGAGAGGAGGCGAGGTGAGTGAGGATGTGCTGCTGCTGCTGGGCTCAGCGAAAAGCCACTGCCGCAGATTGTTTTGATGTTGAAGGTTACGCAGAGACAGCGAGGCGGAGGAAGAGAAGGAACGCAGACTAAATGTGCCGCAGCCGGCTGCGCTATTCACTACCTCACCTTTCTTGTGCTCACAGTGGCTTTTGGAACATGGAATGCATACTGAAAAAAGTGAGAATGTAAAAGGTATAGCCTAACAGTTGCTGAAGTGGTCATATGAGTATGTAAGGCCTACTTTAGCAAACACAACGTCTGACCTTGGCTGAATGAAGCACTTTGTAGCTCAGAGTCAAGAAAGTAGATTCTTCAACTTGTATCTCACACAGAATAGACATGTCATGACCCATTAGAAGTAATGAAAACAAAAGAATTGTTTAATGGGATATTTTTTCCTCTCTTGTGTAGAATCTGAACATTCAATTTATATCAAGTTTATATCAAACATGTAATGAAACTTTACTACTGCCCACTCTTGTTTTGCAAAAAGAAAAACAAATCATATTTTTTCTCGTTTTTGACATTTCTTGACATTAAAACAAATGGAAAAAGTCACAAGAGCAGTTTCAAAACTACTGATACATAATGTAAATGGAATGTTAATGTAAGCCCATAGTTCACCATACAATTAAATATGTAATTGCATTATTACACTTGAGCATTAATTATGCAAAAGCTCTCAAATTTTCTTTGCAATTACAGTAATAGCACCGTATTTGTCCATCTACAGATGGTTGTCCTTGATCAATGGATGAAGAATTTATGGTTCAAAGGGCACTTTTGCCATGTTCTGTAGCCTCGAAGCAGTGGCACAGAGTAAAAGATGAAAAACGAGCATGACAACCCATGTCAGAATCTTCACTTTCTATCCTGGTATAAAGCACCACCACCCCACCCCACTACACACAGAGAGCAGATACAGCCTGACATCTCACAAGCCAGGTCAAGTAACAATAATGACAGTTTATTCAATTAAATAATTTTGTGTTATTGGTCAAAAGGCCTAAAAAGAGCTTATGTGGTACAAATGCAGCAATTATGTGTGCCCACGTGTGCATGTGTACTCTGTATATGTGTGTCAAGGTGCATCCCACTACACTCACACAAAGTCTCATGCTGACATTTACACTTCTGGGTGCTGTTAGTATTTTTGTTGAGC
Organism: Alestes dentex; assembly: GCA_037576975.1. Classification (NCBI taxonomy): domain Eukaryota; kingdom Metazoa; phylum Chordata; class Actinopteri; order Characiformes; family Alestidae; genus Alestes; species Alestes dentex. The sequence goes on along the minus strand of JBBIGA010000007.1, from coordinate 13,833,170 downwards.
AAATCTAAGTCAGTAATTGGACAAACTGCAGGGATTTTGCTTGTTATTTCCCTCAGTATTCCTGATGAGGTTGAGGGGAGGCTAGCAGTGAGAGGCTGTACATCCACAGTGCATTACGTTCAATCAATGCCCCAGGTTTATCAGCCAGTCCATCCGGCTGTCAATCAGACACACAGACACTCAATCAGTCAATAAATCAGCACCTGAAAAAGGAGAATGCTTGGCGAGCCATTTGGCAGAATGCTCCACTGCTACTTAGTGCTACATCTGCAACCAATATAATTTATCTGACCCATGAATTTATCAGAACCATGTATTAATTTGGAGATTTAAGCATCGAAACACTTTTGAGGAACTTCAACAGCAACAACAACAAAAAAAAGAATATTCTTTATCTACCGGCAACAATGTATTTTCTTAAATGTGTCTGTTTTCATTTTATGATGATATATTCAAAGCATCAGTGCCAACAAAATGCATGCTGCTGTGTTCGATGATTGTAGCTTTCTGTTATGTATGCTTACGAATGTTTAAATGAAGAAATCCATTTTGCACAAAGGACAGTGGTTGTAGGACTCAGAAGAAGCTAATGCAAGCACTGCATCTGGAATAGGCATCGCCGTAAGTTTCATCCCTCTCTCCCTCTGTGAATGTTAGGGTAATCTAAAACCCACAGTGGCCATGCTTTCCCTGCAGAGGTCTCTCAGCTGAAATACTGACCTAATAAAATAATCATATAGCATAGAAGTGAAAATTTCCACAGGCTTCCGGTATTAAAATATTATTAAAATAAAGCCCAGCAGGTTGCCTACACACTGGTTTTGGGCAGAAGTGAACAGTGTGTACTGTGTGGACTATGTTTTTGTCACCAGCAACAGACTGCATTAAAGTGTAAAAAAAAAAAAGTGTAAAGTGGCCGTTTCTGTCACGCACGAATATACAACAGAACATCACACAGTGTGAAATTATTTTCTGCATTTAACCCATTCACCCAAGTGAAGCAGTGGGCAGTCGACAACGCAGCAGCCGGGAGCAGTGTATGGAGGCAGTATCTCACTCAAGGGTACCTCAGTGGTGCCACTAGCAGCCCTGGGATTCGAACCCATGATCTTCCGAATGCGGGGGCAAATTGCCTAACCACCCCACCAGGCCACCAGCTGCCCCAATAATTAAAATAAATGAACAAATTCAAATAAACAGTTAAACATGGCCCCAATTCGTATATGTTAGACGTATAGCTTCATTTTAATATGCCTATCCACGGTTTTAAAAATGTTAATAATTTTGCCTTCCTAAAATAATTAACTAGAGATAATCTACACAACTAATTTTATTAGAATCTATTGATGGTGATTGTCAGGTGCAGTCATTTTACTTCATGTACACTCATCACTTCAATGTTCTTAGATTAATTTTAGTTTGTGTGTTTGCCCCCCCCCCAGCAAAGTAAAATAGTTAAATGATTACTAAGTATATTTATTAAAGTTGCACAGAAATTTCAGCCCAGCACAGGTGTTTTTTGGCTGATGTAAACATATTTAGTGGTTAGCGTTCCTCTTCAAGCATGTTAATTTGTACAGTGATGCTGCATTGCAAGATACTTAGCATTTTCAGCCTGGAAATCCAACATTTTGACTAATCTCTGTGGGTGAAAGACAGTTTTGCACAGTTCTACTCACTTTAAAAAAGGTCATTGTGGAGCCATCCTCCACCACGCCATATTCAATCTTTGTCTGCTTGGCCAGGTCATCAGCTGAATCAATGGGAGATTCCATTCTCTCCACAGTGAGGAAGGCAGCCAGGTTGGCTGTGTAGGAGGAGATGATGATGAGAGTGAAGAACCACCAGATACCTCCAACTATCCTGGTGGAAAGGGCTTTGGGCATGAGCTCAGATCCTAGCAGAAAAAGTAGAGAGAGTGGTCAGAGAAGGGCAGCGGTCAGGGCTGGAGAGGCCTGGCCTGGTCTGAGCACGCTGCAGAGCAGAGTAGAGCTGCAGGGCAAGGAGAAGGCTGCCAAAACACAGAAAAACCAAGGCCTGGGAGAAACAACCATGCTAACTGTGTACTAGATCTGTTATGATCTTGCCTTGACATTAAAAGACACGAGACAGAGTTCATCTGTGTTTATCTAACACTGGATCTGAATTGCACTACATCTTAACAGTGAATAGCTATTTATTACTAAACACATACTAGTGAAGGTTATAGAAGTATTAGTATCTCTCGTGATTTTCATTAAATGTTCATGCAGCATAAGTGAGGATATGTCAAAGGAGGGTTGGGTTAAAGAATGGTCTAGCTATAGAGTAGGAGGGGTCAGAGAGAAATGGGGGAAGGGAAGTTAAAAGGTGGTTCTTCTCAAGCATTAAGAAGCAACTGTAAGCTTTGATCTTGCACATTCAGTCTACTGCAGTAGGCAATGGACTGTGGGAAAGATATGCTTCTGACAAATCGGGAGAGAGCTTTGTCTGAGATTGAATCATGCCTTTGAAGACTGAGTCTGCTCTAACTTTCTCACAGTCTGCCTAGTGACCCGGTGCTCAAGCCCAGAGTTTGAACATGACAGCCAACTCCAGGTCCAGACCTCTGCCCAGACAGCTGTTGAAAAGGAAAGGAAAAGAACTTCACTCTATTGTGCTATCAGACTAGTGCACAGTCAGACATGATTCAGTAAACCACTTCCAAAAGTGCCCTGCAGCCCACGCTACTCATCGGCAAAACGGCTCAGACAAACTAACACTCACATGAAAAGAATGGACACCAGGGACACACAGTGAAACAATGACCCACAGGCCAGGGAAGAGGGGTTGAATCTGTCACATTTATTTTTCATCTTTACCCCCATTGGACCTCAGGGTCCGGTCTCATCCTGCCAGGCCACAGTCGGGCCTGACCTAATAAAACCTGGTTGGGGCTGACTGTCATGTACCCAAGGTAACGTCATGTCCAAACACCACATCCCACAGTTTTCTGGGGGCTGGCAAGCCACGGGCAGGGGAGCCTCTCTACAGTGTAGGGCTACTCACTCAGAATGGACATGTCATACAGACAGGCAAAGTGCAAAGCCTGCCCCTTGCTCTTCAGCCTGACGCCACATCTTTGGAAACAATACCCAACAGACAAATCCCAAAACCCACACACAGCAAAAGTAAGACAGGAAATGTCCACCATAATCACAAGTCTCTCAAAAGCATCATGTGACACACCTCGATGAGCTGTGGTAAAATTATTGGCATATAGAAAACAGTATTTCCAGTTTTCCAGTACTTGTGGTTCAAATATTTTCAATGATAGTATCTCATACGGAAACATCTGCAAATGTTCAGTCTTCAACAAACATTTTTGACAAGCACCATAATTATTGGACCATGTTTTAATCTAAATTTTTGTCCTTACAAAATCAACACATACCCATGCCACCTACCTCACTGCATGCAATTGCATCTCAAAACCTTTCTGTGCTCCATTCCATAAGATAAATGCAGTGCAAGTCCACCCAGTAACCATGCTCATCGGCCAGCATGTCCTGCTGGCCTGATAGACTTTTATGCTCCAGAATGTTGCATTTTCTCAGTGATTACACATTCTTTTCTACAATGCAACAGTAGTCATGCAGTTTATTTGTAGAAGAATGTTCACACAAAGTCATCCTCTCATTTCAAATTAGGACTATTTTATCCTATTTTCGCCATCTCGTTACATGACATCAAGTAATGGAAAAGATGTGGCATCAGGCTTTAGTTGGAAGAAACACAACTTCAGGCCGGGTCAGGTGAAGACATAGCACTGTGTCTGTCACTTCACTATACCTCTGTCTGGCTGTTGCAAATTACGGTTGATTAGAGTGATTAGACTTACCTTTTCAGGAGCCTGACAAAAGGGAATAATGGGGGTCATGAAAGAAAAGCATGCATGAGTAGTTGCACCTAGCTCTTCTATTCACATTCACCAATCATCACAGCCATCCACTTCTTCTGACTCAAACAACCATCCGCTCGTACCTCGAAATAGCAACCAGTCCACATCTAGCTACATGCACAGAGGCACCCATGCGGGGTTGTGGGCCTGATAAGAGCAAAAGTTGGACCCCCAGCAAAAGAGTGGGACATGTGCTAAAGGGTGGGCAGGCAGAGGCGTCTACCTTGCTGCATGAGAGCTCCAACTCCGAACCAGAAACTATTTAGCAGGGTGAAATTGTTTTCCACCACGTCCGAGTCGGGGTTGCACGGGTGGGGGTTATACCATTCGTAGGGACTAAACCTGTGACGATCAACACAGAACACACATTTTTTAGTCAAAAGAAATAAATAACAAGTAAAGTAAACAGGAAAAAAGAAAGGATGATCCACCTAAAAAGATATAAAGAAAGAGAGACAGATTAGCATCAACACTGGTTATTCACACAAGCATTCATTAAAAAAAGGCCTCTAAATGACTATCACTATCAGTCTGCTCAGTGTTTTGATGGTTTAAATGTTAGACAAATGACAGGTAAATTAATCGAAAGGTTAGGACCATTTATTTGAATCAGGCAGTCCCACGCTGCATATCCCCTAATTCAATACAAAAATACTGATATAAGCAGCCCATTCACTCTGACCATAATCCTTTCCTCTCCATTCCCCCTGAGAACCGTGCATGTTGACACATTCACATCAAAGGCAATTGGCACTGTAATTTAATCGATGCAATCTGAATCACTCCATCCACAGAAAAATCTAATAATCCAGATAATCTTACAAGCTTATTAAAGTGTGGCAGATCAAACGAGTCTGTTCCATCATCTTAGCACTCCACCCCCCCCCACCCACACCCACATAGTTCTCTCCAGAAAAAAAAAAAAAAAAGATTTCCCATTTATTCATGTTAAACAAAAGTGACATTGCATTAGTAAAGGTTGATTGGGCCACAATTAAGCATCATGACCTGATTTGGTTTGTGCTGGAGTGGTAGAATTGCGTAGAATCTTGAATCTGAGAGCAAGACGAGTAAGTAATCAAATGCTCAAGAGCACATTGACTGCTGTGTCTTTTTTTCTACAGGGGGGGAGGTAGAGGGAAGCAGAAGCATAAATATTTATCCATCGATAATATAAGAAGTAAACACCACTGAATAATTTTTACGTAGAAGTCCTTGGAGGGGCAGACTTGCTCAAGGCCACTGGGACAGCTGTAGTTTACTTAACTAAACATTACTGCTGCTGCTGCGTGCCTTTAAACTATACTAGCAGTGGTTACTAGCCAATAAAAATAGATTGGCATGAGTCCTTTTTTCTCTTCTCTCTGCTTGCTACATGACCATCATTTGTGAATTGCTCAAGGACCCCTCCTTCGTTTTTTTTGTGCTTAAAGGAATCCTTGAGCTTAAATCAACCTGTCCGCACAATCAATTTGCAGGAGATTTGCTTGCTTGTCAATTTGCGATGCTGAATTGAGTTCATGCGTGGTGCGACCTTGCCAAGATGTATGGGCCTGCTGGCCTGGCCCAGACCCCTTGCAAGAGGGTTTCGTGCCATGTTTCCCCTCCTCGATCATGCACCGAAAAGCCAATTACCACACGCCAAGAGTGCGGATGAGCGAGGCTGTCGTGTGCACATGGCTATAGCACGTCAGTGGAGCGAAGCACAGCACATGGGGAATACCAATGCAGGCTGCGACAGGGGGTAGAGGGAGAGCTGCGGCCTAACCTGACCAAGAAGAGGAAGCGCTAGCCTCCCATTTAGCTGTCGGTCTGATCCAATTACACTGACCTTCTGTTATCTCAGGTCATCTGAACCGCCGAGGGGAATAAAAAGAAAAAAAAAAAACTTTGCGCAAGGTCAATGTTGACAGATAAGCTGAGGAGAGACACTCACGCGGCTGGGCGGTGACAATGCCCGCCGTTTTTATCTGCTTACAAGAATCGGGGGTCATTCTGCTGAAAACGTGACTGATGACATATCTGATTATGACCATGTCAGGCCAGAGAAGAGTGATACGAGGCTCTGGCACTTGTGGAAACTATGCGAGAACATCACTGCAAAGGCTGGAGGCAGTTCAAGGGGGAGAATTCACTCCTATTCTACTCAAGGAAGTGTCAGTAATCAATGTGGCCAGCATGGCTTTCACACACTGACAGCTCGTTTTGCATAGGCCCTCTGGTAGCTTATTGGGCTTTCATCTGAACAAGGATTTAAGGAGGGTTGTCGTTTGAACACTGGTGATTTAACTTACCTTTTCAAATGCCAGAACTCAGTCTCTGCCTATCTTTAGAGTATGCACTAAATCCCAATTGTTCTAAACACTTTTGCTGACACATTTTCAAAGTGTCACAGTGTAAAGTTGGTGTTATCCTGTTCGAGAACAAATTGGCCCTGAACGTCAAATAAATACCTCATTATTATTTCAAGAAATAAGAGAGAGAGAGAGAGAGAGAGAGAGAGAGAGAGAGATACAGACCTGAATCTGAATCTATATAAAGGGATTCTTTATGAATATTTATTCAAATAGTCAGAGAGGAATCTAGGTGACCTGTTTTGACAACAGAAACTACTTCACTGCATGCCGGAAAAGTCATTAGCTTCAGCGTATGCGCTGCACAGTGCACAATATATCAAATCAAGAGCCTGTTTAGACTCAAGAGCTTTCACAAACAACAGGTAGAGCTCTCTTTCGCTATGGACCTTGACTCCTCTTCCAATTTCATTTGTTGCCCTCTATTTAGAATCCCCACCCACGCTTGCTGTAGAGGTCTGTTAAATCCCCTTTACTGCAGTCCATTTTATAGCATATTCCACCTGGACATGAAGGAGATCTGATAAGGACCTGCAGCGGCTTGAGTGAGGACATTACTCTTCCAGCCAAGCACTCACGCTTTTGTTTCTTATGCCCGACTTGTTCACTCTGCAGCAACCATAATAGCAAATTTAAACGAGCTGAGAACATACTCAGATGGAAACTGTTTTGCATGCAAGACTCTCCGTGTGACGTCAAGTCAACAGCTTGGGCCAGATTCACTGCATCCAACTGAGTAGCTCTTACCCTGACTGCATTATTCAATATGGCAGTGAGCATGCCTTTGATGAGACTGTGGTGTCACCATGCACAGTCTGGTAAGGAGGAGTGTAAAGTGAGGAGTGTGATTGAGCTCCAGGAATGTGCTGCATTTGAACTCAGTGCATATTGCCTTTGGTTCTCATTTAGAGCCTCAACCTAATATTCCTTTGGGGTATCGGGACATGACAAATTGTCCAAACACACTGAGAGAGGGGTCTAGACCACAGGGAAAGAGGAACAGTAGAAGGAAACTTTGTGAGGAGAGGAAAACAACAACAACAACTGCAACAACAAAAACAACTGGTGATATGCAAAAAGGATTCTGTTGAGTAGGTAAATATTTGATTTTCATATAGCACCCAGAAGGAAACATTCTAAATACTGCATAGGGAACACAAAGCCTTAGAAAAGCCTCCACCAGCCCCCATTATGTCACCCTGTGATTTCTCTCTCTCTCTCTTTCATACACATACAGCATCTCTCTCTCTCTGACTCTTTCTCACTCACACATACATAAAGTTCATTCACACAAAAGCAGTAGTACATGCACACATAAATAAATGTGTACACACAGACACATATACAGTAAATCCACATTCTGTGCGGCTGTTTACTCATGTTAGGGCTTTGCGGGGACTACTGAAATTTGTGCAGTTATAGGAACATGCTACTAACAAATGTGCCTAAGCTTAGTGTTAGTGTTTCTCTGTGAGAACTGCAAAGTAAAGCAAACATCTTTAAAGTATTTTTTCACTTACCCAACATAAATTTAAATCAGTTATGGTGATGGGTGCATATTCTGAACCAACTTAGATGACAGTTGCAGCTTGTTATTCTCTTATGTGATCATATCGCCAGTAACATTTATAAAACACAAGTGCATTAACCATAAAACTCTTGGGGTAACAGAGCATGGCTGAGCTGCCTCAAAAGTTTTAGAGTTAACTCAAGGTCTTTTCTTTTGACTTTTCTCCACCATTCTTCAAACACAGGACCATAGCAAATACCGCTGTTTTATCATATATTATATACACATTTATACTATATTTTGTACTTGTTACTGTACTTTAGCTTTAGCTTTTCATTAACTTGAAACAGATCAGTTATTTCCAGCATATTGAGGAGATATACAAAGAGTAAACAGTATTTCTGCTGATATTTATGAGTGTGTCTAGTGCCCAGAGCTGAGACTTTGCATGCTCTTCTTTGCCGAGGACAGCATAAAGTACAAAGAGCCCATATGATACCAACACTGTTAATTTGACCTATTACATTTCATTAAGTGAAATACTGAAATGTTTGAATTCTGCAGAACTCACTACACACATCCAGCAGCAGCTATTCATGGCCATAAAATGAAATGCTGTCCCAAGAGAAGGTGGGTGTTTGGGAAAGAGCTGTCTCCTATTATGGCTCAGTTTAAGGAAGAGGGGTCTCTGTGTAGTGATAACCTGGACTGAGAACTGCTGTTAAAGAAGCTCTTGGGTCACATCAGCATCAGCAGAGTATTCCTTTCACAGCCAAAGCCATGTCTGCTCACTGAAGCATTATTGATCACTTGTCCTTTAGATCTTAAGATTTTGCCTTTCCAATTCGGTTGTACAAATATTTCCAGTGGGATTAGAGCACAGAAACATGAGCGGAGATTATCGACTTGAAACATGTGTGCATTTCAGTATTCACAGGAAACATGGCCAAGGACATTTGAAGCAGGGTGTGGAAAAGTCCAAAGAGAAAAGCGAATACAAACTGGAGACACTTGGGACGACGAGGGATGAGGGGGAGGTTGCCGTTCACACCAAGAAATGCCAAAACACTCTCATTCACACCTACACTCACGTATTCCCATTCTCTCTGTGCCTCTCAAACTCATGCACACTGCCTCGAAACGGCTGATTTCACATCTTTGCTCATGTGATTTGTGCTTCGGAGCTTTGGCTGCCGAACAGTAGAGGCAGCAGGCTTGTCAGCATGAAAAGGAAGAGAAAGCAGTGGAATCACTTAACATCCTCCACCGCCCTGGCCGAAAAGGACTCGTCTTGCTTTCTGTTTCTCTTTCAGACTGGGTCAGAGACCTACTCTCCTATTCACATTAGAGGGATTCTTTCCTTTGCCACTCTACCAGAGGAGGATACTCCCTGAAGACTTTGTCTATTCCTATAGTCCATTTTAGTGTGAACGTTTTGAATGTCACTTTAGCATTTGGGTACTTTTTTCCTCTTACAATCGAGGACAGTAAAGCTAAATTGAAAATAAACAGAGGTTTAAGCCTCAAGCCTACAGTAACACTAGATAAGGGATCAAGGGAAGATGCGTTTAGGCATTGATTAGACTGTTAATGGAATGGGTTAAAGATGTGGGGTTATGTCTGCGTGTGTAGCTGAGACTGGCAGAACTAGCATGTTACCTGGCTATGACAAACAGCACACAACTGACACCCAAGTAAGCCAGCAGAATATACATCCAGATGTCAGGGGAGAGAGGGTTGAGGAAGGAGAACACCCCCGGGTTGGTGCCGTTGGGCTTGCGGTACAGAATACTTATCCCCAGCGTCATGAAGGGCTTGGAGAAGTCGATGACCTTCTCCCGCACGTAGGTGATGGCCAGGGGAGCCACTGCAAGATCAGCTTTCTGTCAATACAAAAAGCACGAGGAAGAAGAGTGATGGGCAGTTCGTCAGGGGTGGCAGAAGCATTTAAAGGCAATCAAATTAAGAAAACAGGACCTTTACACACCAAAGACTGTCTCACAGCACTTAAGTCTAAATTTAAAACCTCCCCTCCCCACTTCTCATCCCCATTCTTTCCCTTCAAGAGCGTGATTTAGCTGCTACTTGCTCAGCAGTTAGTAAAGGAGTTAATGGTGTGGGGTTTCTCAGAGTGGTTAAGAATTAGATTCTCCCATGTTTCGACTTTGGCATTCAGCACCCTCTATGGATTGAACTTCACATTATTTGGATGAATAATACAGAGCTGAGATCATTGCAATTTCATACAAAAGAAAGTGATAATGAGTTCCACTAGTGGAGCAGATATGAATATACAGGCTGAATATCAGACTACTGCTGCATGCTCAAAGCATCTAAAACTGTATGTATCTGATGTACAATTTACTGTAAAAATGTTTTAATGTGCCAGTTTAATAGAAAACTATGTTTCCTTTGTTTTTAGAATATTTTAACATCATGTGTAAACACTGTCAAAGTCTCTAAACATACCACACCCCAGGTAATATGGTCTATAATTTGGAAATTAATCTGTAGAAACAGCCCATTTTGAATTGACCACTTCTGAGATATCATGAGAACCAGCACATTTGCATACATATCTATTCAGTGTACAGCAGCTTAGCCCTACCCATCATAACCGAAGTTATACGAGCCATTTTAGTCTGAACTGCTTTCTGAAAGAGGCACAGTACTAGACAATCAATCGGAACGTTAAAGACAACAAAAACCGCCCGTTTAATTCTAAAGGATAAAGAGAGCATTGGAAATGTTATGCAAAAAATAATTAAGACAGAGTTTAGTGCATAAAACCACATGTACTATGTGTCTGTAATGAAACGAAATAGAAAAATGTATCGCTAACTAAAAGGTTGCCTTAAAATGTTGTCCCTTTCTTAAGTAAAATAACAGTAAAAAGTTAAACCACTGTGAATATCTCAGCAGGTTTCAGCAGTATTTCAGCTGATATTGTCAATAGTTGGAATTAATCCAGTAGAACTGATGCACTGCTCTTGATCTTTCGGTCCTTTTGTAAATGTAGTTTACATGTACAATTTAAAAAAAAAAGATGATGAAAGTCTAAGACCTTGAATTCCAAGTCTGACACGGAGGGTTATTGCATTTTCAACCGTTCTCTGCCCGTTAATGTGAGACACCCACTGCAAGGTCAGTTTGATCATTCCTCTCAGAAATATCCTTTTTGACCCAGCGAGGCTGCCATACATCACCCCAAATTGAATGAGTTTCAGCTGCCTAAATCACAACCCCAGCTCAGTCGGCTCTGTTCCTCAATGTGACATTTAATATTCATGTCATTCCATTTACTATTTAGATCATTATATTTTTAGCCAAAATAAAGCCTTGCAGCTGGAATTATTAGATTGTCTGTAATTATTCTCGGAGGGGGTAAATTAATGCCGAGTGTGAGCAGGTGCTGTCTTGCTACCTCATTTTTTTTTTCTGCTCAGTCCTTTGACAGGATATTTTTATCTCCTTCACTTCAATGCATTCTTTGCTCCTCTGCAAACTGCAGACTCCAGACTGCTCTGAAAGCTTGTCCGGGCCAATTAGAATCTGTCCTGTACTCGTCTGGGGAACGGAAGCACACAGGCAGAGCGACTGCAACGGCCCTGTACACATCTCGCCAGGCCCCATGCTCCTTTGAGTCTAATCGCACGGATTGTTTTTCGCACCACACAATCAATTCATGATCAGTAGTGGTGGTGTCAAAAAGACATGTCTGAAATGTTGTGGGACCAGTATACGGGGCTGGTGTTCACCAATAATGGGGTCAGCTATTGAATATTGGGTGTGCAAAGACTGTTATTTTTCTGGCTGTGTGCAGCTCATTTTTATCTGGGTCTTATTTTGTCAAGCTTAACAAGGTTCTCAAGGCCAGAGTATGTTTGTGTTTGAGAGAGTGTGTAAGAATCTCTATGGGGAGAGAATGATGCTAGAATGCTCACACTGTAATCTGTCATGCTGTTTGCATTATGAGAGTACTGGACTTTCTCACATTACTACATCCTTAGCTCCATTCCTGCTATTACACATGTACAGAAACACATGCGTATACTAAGATTATTTGTGGATAGTTGCTTGAGCTGTTTCCCTAATTGAGAACAAACTAGGAAAAAGTTACATCACATGGATACATCACATAAATATCACAGCTAAAGAAGAGAATACTTGGTAATCACTTCTTTAAATGCTGTGGTCTTTTTGTTGTAATAAACGATCTTCCTCCTGTTTGTTCTCAGATAGTGAAACAACCAAACTAAAGACTGCAATGAAGTGTTGCTGAAAAGTGTTTAAAATCTTTTGGATTTAAGCAGTCTCGGCTCAGACTTCATCTCTGTTTTGCTGATCCCAGTGTACAGAGCAGTGTAAAAAGCAGACAATGACCTCCCCTCCAGGAGCCATCTCTGTTCAGGACATTTTTGAACACACTGACTTGAGCTTTTTTAGGGGGCTATAACCTATGGCAGCTCTACAAGGCTGTGGGAGTACATGGCATTGATGATGTTACTGTCTCCAAGACTCACACCCCAACCAGAAGTGGTGGTTGATTGCGGAGGTGCAGACACTGCCTTCAGGTCTTGCAATAAAGCTGCCTTGAGAACAGTAAGGGCAAACCTGTCCTGGGCCATCAGAGCAACAATGTGTACAAATGCTTAGACCACTTTCAGGAAACTGGGAACTCGCAGTGCATGTGGCAGGACATCCTGGCCATCAGCTACTATAGGGCATGTCCACCTGCCTGTGACAGGGAGGTCTCCCAGATATGCTGAATCACTTCTATGGTTTGAAGCGTAAAATGGCATGGCAGTGAGGAAGACCACACTGTCCCCCAATGACCAGGTTTTCTGTCTGGCCATTGCTGATGTGAAGTCAACCCACAAAATCTGCTGGATCAGACAACATTTCTGGGTGTATGCTCAGGGCATTTGGAGAACAGCTGACAGATGTTCTCATAGACATCTACAATATGTCTCTGAGCACTAGTATCATTCCAACAGGTTTCAAAGCTACCACTTTCATCCCAAAACCAGAGTTCAACTGTGTCCTGCCTTAATGAGTCATTCCATTGCACTCACAGTCATCGTCAAGAAGTGCTTCGTGAGGCTCATCTTGAGGCAACACCTCCCTCTGAAACTGGATTTCGGACTTCTTGACTGGGAGCCCTTAGTCAGTCACTATCATGATCTCCAGGACCACCATGCTGGGCATAGAGCCAATCCTCTGCTGTTCATGCTGATGATCCATGGCTGTGCCTCAATGCACAGTTCAAATCAAATCATTAAGTTTGCTGGTGACAAGACTGTGGTGGGTTTGATCAGTGGGAATGATGAGGCAACATACAGAAACGGCTGCAATGGCTAACAGACTATTGCAGAGCCAACAACAGACAAAACTAAATAAATGGCTGTAGACTTCAGAGAGGCTTGATGTGATCATTCTCCACTGAACAGCAACTGAGAATGTTCAGTCCACCAAACTCCTTGGTGTTCACATCACGGAAAGCCTCACGTGGACCCTCAACACCAGCTCCATTACCAAGAAGGCCCAGCACCGTCTCTACATCCTGCAGAGATTGAAGAGAGGGCACCTCGCCCCAATTCTCATCACATTCCACAGAAGGACCATAGAGACTATCCTGTGTAGTTGCATCACAGTGTGGTCAAAAAACCGTTCTGTGTTGGATTGCAAGACCCTACAAAGGATAATGAGGACAGCTGAGAAGATTATCAGGGTCTCTTTCCCCTTTTTCTCAGACATTTAAACCACACGCTGCATCCACAAAGCCACTAGCATTGTGGATGACCCCACACACCCCTCACACACTCCCTTCTCCCTCTTCCCATCTAGCAAAAGGTTCCGTAGGACTGTATACTTCCAGAAGTATACAGTCCTACGCTGACAGAAAGGGCAACCATTTCCTCCTTCAGGCCATCAGACTCCTCAATCAGAACTGAATAAACTGTACCCACACACACAAACACATCGCTGAACTGATCTCCACGATGCATACAGAGACTGAACAAAACTTACAGCCCAACTATAAATACTCCTTTATTTATTTTATACTTCCCACTCTCTAATTATACATTTATTATTATTAAACTATTATTTATTTTTATACTCCCTTATATTTGCATTTTGAACACATTTTTGACTCTGCTGCTAGAATATAATCTCTGTCATAATACTGAATTCATTCAAGCTCCTTTTGTGGATTACACATGTTGTCTTGTCCTGTTGATTTGTTGCTCCTGTTGTTTTTCTTGCACTCTCTCTCTCTCTCTCTAGCTCTCGTTGCACTTTATATGTATTTTGTACTGCCTGTACTTATGTAGTCTTGTGGTGTTCTGTTTTCATTCCTGTGTTCCATCATGTTCCAGGAGGAACATTTCACTGTGTACTGAGTGTATGACTGAAATGACATTAAACCTATTTGACCTGATTTATTAACTTCCCTGTTCTTTATTTGATATAGTATGTGTACTTGTCTTGCCCATTTAGTAAGTTACATGTCACTCATATGTACATGCATCAAGACAAGTCCCTTATATGTCTAACATACTTAGCAAAATAACATACTTCTGATTCTGATTTACACAGTCAGGACCATTTTGATGGCTTTTACCTTGACAGTTACATTGCAGTGTCCAAAGGTCTTTGTCCTCAAACCTGTGAGCATTTATACACTACAGTTTTGTAGCAAAGAAAACGCAGGAGCCGGCTTAGCTATTACACACAGTTCTAGCAGTCTACAGATTCGAAAGATCAATATGTGACTAGTGTGTATTGAATGGAGGACAGGACTCACATGGTCCATCAGCTCACGGACCAGACCGTTCCACTGGCCCGTGCTTTCCTCCTGTGAGCCGTACTTCCCGTCTTCCACCAGCCGCACCTCATAGACGAAGCCCAGGATGCTGGCCAGCTCGCGCAGCAGGTCGATGCAGTAGCCCTCGAAGCGATCGTTACCGTGCAGAGGCTTGTCCGACTTCTTGAACATCACGTAGGGCTCCTCCTGCAGAGGTACACACAGCTCTGAGCACACATTCCACTGCCAGGGTCAGTATCTGAGAAAGAGGAGGCTGATATGTGTCTGATAGGGCTTTGAGGCCCGCTTGCGCAGGCTTACGTTGGCACAGAGGGGGTACGAAGCCCCACTGCTACTAAGAGGATTGAGACACAAACATACACACATACACATAAACACACAAACACTCTCTCACACACAGACTGTCTCTGTAGCAGACAGAGCAAGAGGGGAGTGATGCGTGGCCATAATAAGAGATAATCCGCCCTATCTCCTGCTCTGTGCTCCTCACAGCCAGGGCCGAATGCCACGGCTTTGGACCACTCACTCCGTCCACTGCCAACAGATGCTTCCAAAATAAGATAAGATGTGCTGATACTGGCTGAGTGGCACAGGATACAGCTGACTTGCTTTGTTAGAAACCAACAGCTGGGCAGATTACTGATGTACACATGCTCTCTCTCTCTCTTTCTCTGTCTGTCAGTCTCTCTCTCTCTTCTTCTCTCTCGCTCTGCCTCGTTCTCTGACTCCCTCTGTCTCTCTCCAAATAAGATTGAACATTGAACATATTTGCAAGCAATGATAAATAAATAAATAGAAAGGTTAATAAGCATGTAAAATACCTAAATTCTTCACATTTATACAAGGGAAAATAAGGTGGAAAGTAAACAACACTTAAATAAATTTACAACACCCCACAGTTTTGTACTATAAGTAATGATAAGTAAGTAAGTAAGTAAGTAGGGTAAATAAAGATTCATAAATAAATAATGAATATCCCGCATACAATTTCAGGTCACGTTCCTCTCTAACATTATCTGTTGTGAGCTCTGAATAAGAGGGTTGCATGAGTCACACTGCTTTGGGTTGTGCTAGGCATTTCTCAGTGAGAGAGCAAGCATTTAGTTTACACTATCAGCGGCCCGTGCAAAGAACTGCTTCTCCACCAGTGAGACGCTCCGGGGATGTGTGTCGTGCCAGTGGAACACGTCCAAAGAGAGATAAGCATTCATCCGCCCCCACCCCACCCACCTCCTGCATATTCACAGCTGAAATTGACCAATGAGGAGCAGCCGCTTCAAAGAACAACTGCAGCTTGGATGTATTTCATATACAAACATTTCTCTTTAGCTCCCTACTCCCGCTCAAGGGAAAGTACTGTTCTCTGACGCTGTCATTTTACCAAATCATTGTAAAATACAACAACAAAAAAAATTGTCTGACTAGAGTTTTCCAATGCTTGGTAACACGAGTCACTTTTTTCCATTCCTTCCTTCCAAACACACATTCATGAAAAGGGTGCTTTTATATTTTATGACATACAGTAGTGCAGAGAGCATCAAAGCTGCCTTCAAAATTCATTCCTCATTTTACTTGTTGCGGGAACTTTTCTGACCAACCTACAAAGTTTAATGGTCTATGTGTCATCTGTCCCAGCTAAATGGAGAACAGAAGATGAGATATAGTACATAAACTATAAAGGCCATTAATTAAGAATTCCTAAGAGTGACATGTCCATGATCTGCTTAAATGTGTCCTTTAGTAGCGATTGCAAGGTTGGACAAGCTTTACAAACGCTTGTCCTTCAGCCTAAACAGATTTCTGTGAAAACGCCTTGATTTCAAAACACTTCACTTGCTCACATCTATTTAAACTGGTATTTACTTTGTGTAGACTACACTTTTAGGATACATGAGGTGTAGTTTCCTATCCATTTGCACTCAAGCTGGAGTTATATGATATCTACAAACAAAATCATGTCCAACAAATCCAAACTGTGCCACGGCTGGAGGTCCAGAGGGAAACCCATTGGCATGCTTCCAGCTCTGTGCTAATGGTGATATCAATCCTTCGTGGTTCAGTTGTGTATTCATATAGTCAGCAAAACTGGGTGTTAGCATTCCCTTTAAAAACATGAAGACACTCAGCAGTGTTGTATGACTCAAAGGTCTCTGCAGCAGGAGCTCACATACTGGAGACATGCGCATCCATGTGCATGTTATTTTGCAATGTAGAGCTATAGGGTACAGAGTATCTGGAGATACTTCCAGTATATTAAACAGTAACGTAACTTCTTGATTTCATTATGTATAATTGTAAGTCAATTTACAAGATAAACTACAGCATTTGAGTCAATAATTACAATTATCACGTGTAACGCATGACATAAGCAAAGATGCCAAACTCAGCTTGCTTCTTTTCTAAAACACCTTTAGCTATATTTGCTGAATATGCTGAGTTTGATAAGTCTGATTCAAAAATAGACAAACAAGTGTATTTTTGTTTCCTAAATTTCTCGGCATGTGGCAAGCTACTAATACCTTCATTCTATATTGCTTTTTTATTTTTTGAGTTTATTTTGTTCTGTCAGGTCCACTTATAACATTTGTGTGGGTTTAGGTACCAAAAATACCTAATTAATCCATATATATATATGGATTAATATTTTACTGGTTTCATTTTATAGTTCTACTACAGGCTCATTCAGTTTATTTGGACCTAAGTGACAAAAGGCAGTTCTACCACCGTGTTCTTTCTCAGATGTGTTTCTGAGACTTATAAAAAACCTAGAACCTCCTGCTTTAAAGGGTGGCTCTCTGGAGGACTGAAGAGAGAGACCACCTGGGTGCTTTTAAGGTGCAGTCTGAACTGCTTTTTGTTTATGAATGCTTGCTTCCTTTTGCCCAAGGCACGCTGTCTTTAATATAGCTGCAGATATGGTTTTTGTTGTCCTAGAGCATCCCATCATATAACCCCACTGTGTGCTGCCTGTCAGCAAGCTCTGTTTGCACATGTGTATATTGCCATGGTAACACAGCTGCAGTCGAGAGTGTCTCTCACGGCACTTCGCGAGACACACAGCAGCAATAACTCACTATCGTCAAAGGTTTTTTAAACACACACACATCATATTATGACTCATCTCTAGAGTTGAACAGTGGGCTCACCCTGAGTCTGGATGCTGCTTTTGTCCATCTCACTATTGTACGTCAATGCAGGAGTTTTAGAAAAGCAAAACTAGGTATGAGCCTTTTATTCACGATTTCAATTGCAGAGGTTGTAGAGAGTCAGATTCAGGTCTGCCTGTCAGTGCAATAGAAAGAGCAGTGGGGGAAACATTTTCATTCATGGCATTCAGGGATCGGTGCGTAGTGTTCAAACGTGGGGACACTTCACCATGCAGTTCAGGCACTGCTGAATATACGGCTGCAGATTGTTTCTTGATTGCCTCCTGAATAACTTGAATCATTCGGAGAGCATTTCAAACACATGAGAGGTCTCTAGCGAAATATACTTTTAAAACGTCTCTCTCCTTCCTATTTCTTTCTTTGTAAACGTGTGTGTGTGTGTGTGTGTGTGTGTGTGTGTGTGTGTGTGTGTGTGTGTGTGTGTGTGTGTACGCACCACTCCACCACCC
>JBBIGA010000007.1:13796720-13811636 GCA_037576975.1 Alestes dentex | reverse complement strand
AGAGAGAGAGAGAGAGAGAAAGAGAGAGAGAGAGAGAGAGAGAGAGAGAGAGAGAGAGAGAAAGAGAGAGAGAGAATGCATTTTAAATTATGCCAGATGAACCCTTGGAAATCTCATACAGACATGTCACTTCTGGACTTCAGATTCATAGCATTATCTATAGAACACATTATACATGGCTGCAGAATCATGAATGCGCCCGTACCATGTTCATCTGTCATTTCTCTCACCACATTACATTCAACATGTATCTCTAACCACATCCACTCAACCTGCAACTGATCTTAGATACTCTTAGTTGTTACTGGTTTGTTAATTTATTCTTGTTGGAATTTTCTCTTTTTACTACTTACATTTTTACTATTTTATGATGGTTTCTTTTGTCTTATTTTTTTACCATTCCTGTTTCATCATATTAATATGGTTTCTGTTCAGAGCCACCTATTGTAATTATTAGACTTTTTCACTATTATTATATATTCTGCCATGAGAAGCTATGGTAGCCTATAGAACCCCTTTGTTGATTTTGATTCAATCTGGCCCACCAATAGAGAACAGTCCAGAATATCCAGGCACCAAAGTTGCAGTCATCCTATTTGTGTAGTGCCAGTAACAGGCCGAATTCCATGGTACATTTTTGTTTATGATTTTTGAAGCATTTGTCCTAGGGCTGTGATCTTTTCCCCCCTGAATTCTTGGATTCAAATGCACCCATTGTTTTAAAGTCCGCCATTCTGGATTTACTGTCATTTTATTCAGTCTCAGATCACCACTAAATTTGGTACCTGTCTTCTACAGAGTGTTCCAACCAACGTATTTAAAGAATGTTGATATTTCTGTTACTAACAAGTAGATATTCATACCTTTGGTATTCACACCAATTTAATTTAAATAGAACTACAATGTAGAGTATCGTAAGAGTGCAGTAAACCAGCAGTGTAACATCTGTCCTCTTTTCTCTTCGTTGACTGGACCCAACAACATTCAGATTTGACTGGAATAGACTTTTGTATTAGCTGTGCTCCGTCAGCATTCACACAGTGCTTGCCGGCTCACTAAACGGAATGCTGTGTGTTTGTCAGCCCATTAGCTCCTTGTAACCTCTCACCTTCTGTCAACTGTGAAAGACGGTAATTATCATAAACAGCCACGAGGCCTATTAACACATAAAACCTGTTTATTACTAACAAGCACCACCTGAGTCGGCTGCACAATAGCACTGGCTCATCTACACAGAAAAAAATGTAAAACTGCCGATCGTTTGTTCATAGTCTGATCATCTTTTCTACCCCTGTTTCTTTGAGAACTTGTATATATTGACATTGACATTGGACTGTTTTTTCTTCAAGTCAGTAGATCATTATTCTTTTAAGATTTTAAGTTAGAGCAATAAAAAACAGGAAAATATGCACCAAAAAAAAAAAGTTTGTGTCTACACCCGTTCACTACTCGTTCTTTCTCAAGTCCCTGCAGACCTCCTGTAGACATTATTGGAGACTCCCAAGGATTTTGCTATTCCTACAGTTTTATGCTTAAGACATCAGATTTGGTATAAAGCTTTAGGCAACATTTCTTTTGTTAATTCAGTTATGCTCACTTCTGTGTTCACTTTCTTTTTTTCCCCACCCATTTGTCATCTTGTAGTTTTCAAGTCCCTGTAGGTATTGAGTCCAATTCTGATTCATTTCAATCTATACAGAGACTTTTTCTGGATAACTGATGATTATTTTTAGCACAGCTATTTGAAAGTTACTGTATCAAATGTACAGTTGCACAGTTAATAAGCTCCATTCACATGAAGACTAGTCTTGGTTACAATTATAGCATTAAGTTCTGATCATTTTAATTAAAACACTGATCTATAGAATCTATAAATATATAGAATATATTTGTCTCATGAAACTGCAAAGGCAGATTATCAGGTAAAGTGCAGGCAGTGAGAGTTTGCCTCGGCTGGCAATGTAGACAGTGTGAAATGAGTCATGTAGGGGCAAGAGGGTGTACTACTTGACAAAGGTACATGGTCATGTTAATGTCCTACAGAAACACTATTCCATGCTAACATCTCGGAAGATGAAAAGTTACTGCATCTTTAATTAAAAAGAGCAGGGAGAAGAAATAAAGACAGGTCAGTCAGACAAACTTAAATAAACCAATAAAGCATTCTATACATGCCAGAGATACATTCCTTAAATGCAAAGTCATCCTCCTATTCTTCTCTAACAAATTAAAAAATAGATTTTGTGTCTTACAAAGAACAAATGATACTGGTTCGTTTGAGTCATTTTTAAACATTTATTTTAGGTTCATTGATCACCAGCCCTGCTGCGTTCCTGCGTGTTGTTCAGCATTAGCCCTCCAGCACTTCGAATTAACAAGAGTGAGCCACTCGCCTCTGATTGCAGGGTCCTGTGTTGCTTAATAAGACTGCGCTGAGGGATGTTAATAAGAAAAATACACTAGAAAAGACACTAAATACAGCTTCATAACTCGAAAGGCTGAGACTGATTTGGCTTTTTTTAATAGTTCATTCTTGTTTTTCATATCACTGCTGAGGGAACTGAATTAGGGTCCACTGGGTGCAGTTTTAAACATAGATGGATGGATGGATGGATGGATAGATAGGTAGATAGGTAGATAGATAGATAGATAGATAGACAAACAGACAGACAGACAGACAGATAGATAGAGTTTCTGGCACTACAGTAGTGCTCATGTTCTGCTATCAGATAACAGAATAAATTTTTCCCCTCTGAAATATGGATGGTTTCTTGATCATACACTTCCTGTGAGTGAAGCTCGAGCTTGTTTGCATTTGCTCTTGGCCCATTAAAAACACTTTCCATCGAGCAACTGCACAATAGAGGTTCCAGCAAACCTGAGCACATTAAAGTTTCATGCAAAGACTGGCTTTCATCACTTAGACCTGCACCCCCCTCTTTCCCTTCCATCTATCTTTCCCCCTCTCATTTGTGACACCTTTGATCCTCGGGCGCCTGTTGAAGAGGGTGAGGATTTGACTGCTCATATCGAGCGTGAAGAGTAAATAAGAAACCAAGTACAGAATTCTGTTTTAATTAATTGTTTCTCTTGCTTTGGACAAAGCACATTTTATTGAGTACATCCCACTGGGAAACTGGAATGACTGGAACAGGGTTAAGATAATGTTGTGAAGCTTGTGTTGCTCTTGAAGCTCCTCTTTTCTCCACTCCTGCGGCACATACATTCACAACCCCCTTAAAGAATACGCAAATAAAACTGACAAACTGAGCATAGTTAAAAAGGGCCAGAAAATTTGGAAATTCTGTACTCTTGCCTTATAATTCTCTTTCACCTTTAATAGGAGCTGCTTCAGTTCTGACACAGGGGCAGCACTGTAGGTGAACCTGATGATGGTTCCTGCAGGTATCTGTTTTGACTCCACACTAGGCTTGTTTCCATCAAGCCCTGAATCCCCACACCCCTTTGTAGCCAAGATTGTTTTCATTTTTCCTTGCTCTTATGAAAACTGACAAGGTCTCAAGCAGCCAATGAAGACCAGAACGGCCTTGTACTAACAGTCTGCAAGTGATGTAACAGGGCAGAAATTTCAAAAGCATGTATGTCTGCTAATAATTTCTTATTCAGAGAGAGGCTCTATCTACAAATGACTTGTATCACATGGACGCACCACTGAAAACAACTGCACTAATTAAGAAACGTAATAATGATTGTGTAAGGAGCAAAGTTGCATATATGATACATGTTCAGCGAAGGCTCCCTTACTTCCATTATTGATAGCTGAAGCTGGTCTAAGAGCTGAATGTGAAATAAGTGGTGAAGTAAATAATGTTTTTGAACTGAAAACTAGAGTAAGATATATGGCCTATTGCCTGCTTTCTATCTTTTCATCTCTCTCTTTCTCCGTCTCCCTCGCTCTTTATTTTTCTCATTATCTCTGCTACGTCAAGCCTTAAAATATTTAAATATTACCAATATGCACAGTCACTGAACAACAGGATCTTGTGACAACAACTGCCTTCTGTTTAGTTAATATTGATATTTCACATTTTGACAGCTTGCTTTGGAATAATTGTTGAACTGCTTTGATTTTGCTCTTCTATTTTCCCTCTATGACTCATGCAGAGAGAGAATTTGTCGACTAAATATGCATGATTATTGCATGATTTTGTGCACAGCTGCACAAGATGTCAGTTCATATACTACATGTTTAAACTGCATAGTTTATACAAAAGTAGACTTTATGTTGAGGTGTTAGGGGAAAAAACAGAAATGATTATGAAGTAGGTCCATATTCTGAAGCAAAGTATCTCACTGAAAAAATACAACTGACAACACTCTGATTCCTGGTGTAGACTTTGATGGATAAGAAAATCTCAGACCATAAAGCCTAATGTTAAATACAATAAATGATCAGGATGTCATTTTGATGCGTGAAAAACTGCTAACACCAAGGATGACAGCACCTCAACACAAGAAATAATTAGTGTTCAGACTAGGAAACAAGAAGAAAAAAAACTGATGAAAATCTCTCTGAACAAGTGAAAAGACGTGGCACAAAGAAGACAATATTTACCAGTATAGTGGATACGAAGAGTGTTCTGTTGGTGAGTGAGTCTGTGACATTTGCTGCCTTTCCCTTCTGGTTTTCCGTCATGTTCAGACCACTTACAGGATCCCATGTGCCAATCTGCAGAGAAAACGTGGTGACCTTGATGAGTGTATTCACAAGAAACATATAGCACATTCCAGGGTTTCTGCTTGTATACCGAAAGTGGTCACTTTTATTTACCGCACATGTTAATTTCATTTATTGATCGGGAGTGAGAAGGCAGTTTTGGTTGTTAACCATGGGGGGATGATTTTATTTGTCTATGTGTTCAGCTCATTAGTTAGTATTCATTTTTTGGGCAGGGGGTTTATGGGAAAATACAGCTCTGGAAAAAAAAAGAGACCACTGCAAAAATGTTCAGTTTCTCAGGTTTTATCTTTTATAGGTGCAAGTACTGAACTTGACAGCTTTGCCTTAGTTTTTCAGAACTGCTGACAATACTTCTCCTAATTTCCAAATAAAAATATTGTTCTTTCAAGCATAGTTTTACAGGAAATGACAATACATCAAAATAAGAAAAATGATGCAGTGTTTGCGGAATTTGAATAATTCAAATAAAATAAATATCTTGTTCATGTCACATACAGCATGTACCAGGCTGGGATTGAGGCGCAGGCACAGATTTCCATTTTTTCCTTTTGTTTTCCAAAACAACAAAAACAAGAAAAGGCATCGATGGCCAAAACACGAACAGAAACCAAAGACAAAGTACAGGTACACACCAAGGGGATTGTGAGGGAGGATTGACCACCAAAACAAGAATTCATGAACTTTTTATACTGAAGGTGCACAGACCAAAACCACTGAAAACCTACTAGTACTTATTGCTAAATCCGGCCAGGGAACACCCACACCCGTGTCATAATACGAGTCCCGTGGGGCCTGATTGGGACGTCACAGTTCACTCTTAAACACAATGGCAATAATTACCTTTGACGCACTTCCAATTGGTCACATTGCAAGACAAGAGTGTTGATTACAGCAGTGTTTTTTTTTTATACTTTACCTCATTAAATAAGATTTGATTTAGGTGATCACCTGAGGTGACACTGGCATGGAATGGTTGTCATACTCACAGAGATGCTGATTTAAAAATAAATTGCAGTGGTCTCTTATTTTTTTCCAGAACTGTATAAAAATGGCAAACACAGTAGGAAAGAAGGCTACAATATGACAGAAACTCAGAAAAAATGTGAGGACTGACAGGTCTGTGTAGAAGCCCCTTATAATTGTATGCAGAAGTTTGGGCACCCTTGGTCAAACTATCAGAGATGGCTAGTCTTTTTTGGATGAGAGGGCTAACCTATCAATACTTAATAGCTAATAACAACTGTCTATAGCTCACACACTGAAATACCTACAGCATTTGACCCTTCTTAACCACAGAAACGAAACCATGAAATGAGCTGTCTAGCTAACAACCAGTCACATTTGGTTAAATGTTAATTAGCACAGCTTTAATTAGCTAACAATGCAATCACTCAAAAATTTACAGTGCAACGGAACAGTTTGATTACCACATAAACAGAACGTGACAAATCATTACAACACCACTCCTTACTTGAATGTCTGTTACAAGCAGTTATTAGATTCAAGTTATTAGATTATTGGCTCTAAATGTCCATGTATAGCTGCTACATCACCACAGTAGCTTGTTGCTAGCTAATACAGCTATTATAACAAAGCAAATTAAAAGTTTCTGCATTAAACTCACAATTTGGCTATATCTGAGTCTCAGTGTAAACTAAGATTAAATGTTCATATTTGTATATATGTAGTGTTTTACAAAGGTGAGACACCTTTGTAAAAGGCAAGCAGTCAGTCAAACCTGGTCCTACTTGTACTGACTGCAAACTTTGGGAGGAGGCGAAGCTTGACATCACATAGTTAAATAATGAGTCCAAATGGAGAACAAATGCAGTGGGCATTTCATTATGGGGTGCGTTTGTAAAAATAGCTTCACAAATTTAGAGGTGTCATTTTTTCATCATTTAGTGCAATGTTCACACAATTTAGAGCTAAATGTGTAAAAAAAAAAAAACAGTGTTACGTTTTGGTACATTTTCTTGCTGCGTAATTGTTAAATGTTACATTTAAATGTTAAATCTAAATCTAAATGTTAAGTCTAATCCAGAGTTATTAGCCGAAAACCGTTCACCTCGCCTGGGTGTCCAATTACTTTTGTCCGAGGTGAACAGTTCTCGACGAATAACTCCAAATCGCAGGTAGCTATTACGGCAAACGCACCGAGCCCTATCTAAATGTGGAGTTTCACATTTAGAGTGCGAGATATATATTTTTATATCTTAATCACATTTAGATTTAAGATCATTTAAGGCAGATCCTCCATGTTGGTGAGGGGAAATCACAGCACACAGTCCAGCTCCCTGCTAAGTAACAGCCCATTGTAATCACAGGGTGTGGCCAATTAGCATATCTTCTAAACATTTAGATTTAGGAGATTTAGATTTAACATTTAGATTTAGATTTAACATTTACATTTCAATTTAACATTTAGATTTAAGATTTAACATTTAGATTTAAGATTTAACATTTAGATTTAGATTTAACATTTAAATTTAACATTTAACAATTATGCAGCAAAAAAATGTACCAAAATCTAACACTATTATTTTTTTTTAACACATTTACCTCTAAATGTGTGAAAATTGTGTGAACATTGCGCTAAATGACACCTCTAAATTTGTGAAGCTGTTTTTACAAACGGCACCCCATATTTCATTACATATTATTCATCATGGCACACTTGACAGGGAATTGCAAATAGCTTTGTGAATCTACAGCGTTTCTGCTGTTTACATGTCCACATGAGTCCAAAATGATTAGCTACTAGTCATTTGATAACAGCAATTAAATTGATGTGGATGTTAATTATAACCTTAACTTTTTTTCTTTAAAGAAAGGGAGGGCTGTGTATACCAGCTGTCCCTGCAAATTACACAAATTCCTTTCTTTCCATGGCAGGGTTTACTTTGCATACCAGTTTATGACCATATTTTCTCAGTGGTTTTCTTTCCAAATACTGTCTTTCTTTCCAAATACTTCTGTTAAGTCAATAGATACTTTGAACAGTGAAAATTGCAAGCAGGAAGTGTTGAGGATCAGCACATGATTTATTATGCTCTGTAATTTTCTACATTTACTGAAATGGTGCTAGAACCTTCTCACATGTCACATTTTAGTCTGTTCTTACTTTTTCCTACTGTATTAAAATCAGCAAACTGTGCATTAAAAGTAGCAGTAATTGTGCATTAAAAGTAGCAGAAATTAGTATATAGTGAAATTTGGTCCATGCAAATACTGTTAATTATGAACGTCTTTTTACCTGGAAAATCTGCAAAACATTTTATCAGCCTGGGGGTAGCTAAACTTTTGCATATAAAAATATAAAATGTCACAGTCTGAGCTAATTATAGTGTGACAAAGTAATGTGTGGCCTAACGTTATAGTGTCCCGAGAGACGAAGAAGAAAGAGCCTGATGGGCTGAAGAATGCATGGTGTTCTCTCTCAGACCTGGCACAATTAATCCTGAGGATGCTCTTGAGGGCTGTGGGCTCCACAGAGAGAGCGCAGCAGGGCCACACACTCTCACCCATTCAAAAACAAAGTGCTTCAGATGCCTTCAGAAAGCGCCTAAGCTGTAGTTTGTAATTGCAAATCAACTCTTTAATTCAGTCTTCATGAGGCTGGAGGGCTTCTGAAGGGTTTTTTTATTAATAGAGTAAATTATTCATGGAGGTGCAGACACATGCGTCGGCGAGATGGGAGGTCACAGGCGGCTGAGAGGGAAACTCTTGTGTGAAACGACGAACGTGGGTGTGTGTGTGCGTCAGTGTGTAGGTGTGCAAGTGTGCACTCTATGTACCCGAGAATGATGTCCACATAATGAAGAGCTCTGCCGTTTTTTTGGGGGGGGGGGTTTTACGGTATAAATTTGTGTGTGCTTGCACACCAGATTGTATAAATGCTTTAGCATGTTGCATATAGAAGGTTTGACACGGCTACCTTCTCCAGTCCTTCCTCCTTCAGGCTGATCACATCCAGATCGAAATCTGTCCTCAAGCCATTGGTTTTGTTGAAATTTATCCGTCCGGTCAAACCGTCCCAGTGGGCCTGGAGGTGTGAGAGAAATATTCATCATGACCAGGCACCGCCAGCCAAGAAGAACCCATCCCTCTTTGGCAAAACAGGGAAATTCATTATTCATTGGAACGTACAGCTCACCTTCAAGCAGGTCACAAAGCAGAAACTAGAAAAGCTCTCAGACTCTCACACACACAAACACACACATTCACATACACACGCTGACGAAGAACAATGACCCACACGCACAGACAAAGACGTACGTTTAAGAGTATTTTTAGGGGACTCCTCTGGGTTTTGGCTCATTTCGAAGGCAAAGAAGGAGCCTAGAAGCATGTATAAGAACCATTTCTTCATGCTGCGTGTTAGTGATCCTTTTTTGTGTTTTATTCTTATGAGTGTCTATTCATTGCCTCGCTATGCCTCTCGCTATATTGAGAGATATTGTTATTTTGCCTTTTCTGCAGCTTTTCTATATTATTTATGTAAAACATGTATCTGGTTTAATGAAATCCATTTCTGTGATGTGTCATGTTAAAGCCAGGGTATGCTTTACACATACTAGCTGTGTCTTTAACTGATGCAGGGTGTCAGTCTAGATTAGAGCTCCACTGTGTTCAAAGAGCGCTCTGAGAGCAGGTGTCTAGGACTAAACAGCAGACCCTTTTGGTCGACTCCACACTACTGCCTGGGCTTACGGTCCATGGCCTCCGCTTGTAGTTCAGCCCAAAAAGGATCCAAAAGAGGATGGGAGGGAGGACCTGAGAGAAGGCGGCCCACTGAGTAGAGAGATTTGGACTGATCACTGCTGCAGTCGGAGGCAAGCAGGCCTTTTGTGCTTTAATGTGTCAGAATCCTGCACAGCGCAGCGGTCTGATCCAAAGCAGGGGCTGCCTGTGATATCACATAGAGAATACAGCCCAGGGTCTTAGGCAGTCTAAATATAGCCTGCAAAATCCTGCACTTAAATGACAGGGAGAGTTCGGATTAGACGCCCCACTTTTTTTCTCAAACCAGCATGAGGGTGAATAATTAGTAGCAATCAGTTGCCAGGAGGAGAGTTCATGGTCATCCAGAGATGCTCTCCCTAAGATGCAATAACACAAGGTATATGCAGCTTTTATTTTATTGTGAAAACAATGTGACTAAGGTGGGACTTAGTCTAATATTTCAGCTACTATCCCAGTCATGGCTTACAGTATTGTGGTAAGACTGAGGAGAATAGCAAGAAAGCTACCTCACCAAATACAAACATTATATTAGAGTTGGGTTGGGAATTCACTTGCCATGTCAACCCTGCAGAATGTTTTTGTTAATTTCAGAGGTAGTAACAATAATCGGGAGGAAAACTAAGGTAGGTAGATGTTTACAGAAGCTAATCTTCTCAGCTATTGTAATGCCTAGTGCCTTCCTCTACCTCACTGTTTGGAGTCGACCATAGGAGGATGCGTTACTTCAGCTTTAGGGAGTCCGCAGCATAAGGTCTTGGATTCTATAAAGCTGCTTTGCGACAGCATTAGTTGCAAAAAGCTATATATAAATAAAATACAATTGAATTTAAGTAATGTCACCAGCAGTGCACCTTTCTGAAACAATGGGCCCTATGCTAAAAGTAATCTAAACCAGATATTTTTTGTAGATATATTTTTGTACACGGATTGTTCGATTGGGTAAAAGCAAACATTTGAAACCAGAAATAATTTGGAAATGATTGGATTCTGGGACATTCATTCTGTGTCTAGAATTGGAATTCACAAAAATTCAGGACAATCCAGGAGAATATGAAATGCCATTCTTAAACAGTGCTAAAATCAGGACTTTGTTTGGGATCTACTGCTAGAGCAAGGGAAGTGCAGAGGTCAATAGAGCCAAAACAAACTTGACAGTGTGAACTTGTCATGTTACTTGACACTGTCATATTACTTGACAGTGTGAACTTGCCTGCTGATGCTCTCTGAAGCTGAACTTGAAGTTTGTGACACAATACCCTTGATTGCAACAAGTTCCGTTGAGACCATCAACCAGTCCCACTTGCTAGAGTGAAAATCCTAGGACAGGGGTGCACAACTCCTGGAGGTGGTAGTGTTGGTTTTTGGTGATTTCCTCACTTCCTAGTTCAACTCTTCTGTTAATTGCCAGATTCACAGAGTCTGTTTGAGTATAAAAACTACTGAAGTCTGCTAGAAACTCACCCTCCAGGAGCAAATTTGTGCACACTGGTGCTAGGGTGACCAGGCTTTAAGACAAATCTCACAAACAGGACACACAGATCCACAATATAAACAACATTTGCTGCCTTTTACTGTACCTCTTTGATGAGCGTCATGAAGCGGTTGCCGAAGCGCCAGGGTTTGTGCCGGTTGCACTGGAGTGAGCTGACTGTGATCTGGGGAGACTGCTGAACAGCCACAGCCACCACATGCACGGCATCATACATTAGAGCAGCGTCCGTCTGGAGGCATAAGCACATAGACACACAGGCACATTCAGCAAAACTGTTTCTGCTGGTTACCTGGAGTTGGTACTAGGTATCTTTTCTACCCGGACTATAAAAGACATTGTCAGAACACTAAAGTTGCTACCCGTTCATGACAACTGAAACTACAAAGAACAGTCCAGCTGTTGCTGGCTCCATGGAAAACAATGGCATTAACAGATGGGCAAGAGGCACGGGTACAAGTGTGTGACGGTTGACTGCCAGACAGCCTTGCATGCTTCCAATATCAGAAACCTCTCATTCCACAGGCCAAAAAGGAAAAAAAAAAAATCTAATTAGTGTTTGTCTCGGATGATTGAAAAGCAATCACAACAGCTCCAAGCATTTGTTGGTATGGAAATCGTGCCTAGGGGGTGCGTCAGAAATTGCTGTCCTGTTGAATAAATCATGGACAAACCTGTCATTTTCCAGCTTTTCTCTCTGATTGTCTGTCTGCAAGGTTAGGACTAAAGACAGGTCTGCTGTAATAATATGGAGGAATCACTCAGGGGGGATGTTTGCGTGTTTGTGCTGATATCAGTCAAAGACAAATCAGCATGGCTTAAAATTGCAGGTAGGTTGACTCAACCTGTTTCTTCGGGCAGCCCCTTATTATAGCAAACTTCTTTCCCCTAGCACAAGCTTTAGGCAAGTCACCACATACAAAACCATGAACAAAATGCTGCAAGTCAAATCTGCCTTGGAAACTGGATTAAGCTTAATAAATTAAACATGTCACTTCCATACCACTTTTTTTGACAGTTTGAATATTAAAAAAAAAGTTTAAGATAGTTTTCTTTAAAGAAGGCTTTCTAACAGCAACAGTGTTATGAAAGCACGCCACCAGTTTGCATTAGCAGAACATTTTGTAGCATGGGAACAGCAAAAAAATCCCACTGTATTTTTAATTATAACACGATTTTTGAGGACAAAGTGAGCAATCTACATTCCTGTCTTGCATTCTGACTGTGCTACAAAAGCTGAGGCAGGTATTGTAGGACAAGAATCTATTGAAATGGGCAGATAAAGAGTCTCCTCACACCCTGCATGCTGGTGCTGCCTCTGACAAGGCTCCCTGATGGCCGGGGGTGGGAGGAGAGAGTGTGATATTAATAATCTGCCCATGAGAGAGTGTTGATGAAAGAGAGAGGGTGTGAAAGTGCTGCAGGGGCCCTGTGCTCACCTCTGGGCCAGGCGAAGAAGGAGGGAATGTTCTGGCCACCAGCTGCTGGACAGGAATGCTGGAGGTGAGGGCCATGGGCACGTGTGTGTGTGTGTGTGTGTGTGTAAGGATGTGGAAGAGCTGTCAATCACCCTCACACTAACACAGCACACAGCTTCATAATCATTTGTTCCCAGCGCCTGGCCTGTCAATCAATCAGAGCCGGACTGGGGTGGAAAGTGGCAGCCGGTGGTCTGAGGACATGGGGAAGGCGCTGTAAGGGGCAGGCATGCCATGGTTTCACTCCACATATACACTCTACCCCAAGGCCCCGCCTCCAACACACCCACTCCCAGTTCACCCCAAGCCTGACCATTTCATGACCAGTCACACCAAAAGATCCCAGAGGACAGGCATCTATCGGACTGTCAAAGGAAACGCTGGCGAGTCTCTGGGGCGTTGTCGTCGCCCATCTGCAGCAAGCGCACGTCACAGTCAGTCACGGCGCAGAGTCGATGAGCACCACGCGCACATCATGAATAATAAATAAGTAATAACACCAGAGGAGCAGGAGACAAGGTCTGCTCCTGAATACTGAACGCACTGCCATTCTCTCTTCTGTGTTTGGATGTGTGTGTGTGTGTGTGTGTGTGTGTGTGTGTGTCCTGCTGGGCAGAGCAAGGGGTGCAGAATCAAAGCCCACAAGGTGCATGGAATTCTCTTCTGGGAGGTGAGCCTTGTTGTGTTCAGAATTTCATCAAAGTACTACGGATCCACCAGCCTGGCTAACACTACAGCACAGTCTCACATCTAACCAGCAGCCATCTGAGAGCAGCAAGGGAACAGACTGAGTGCTACACGACTGGAACGTAATGCTACAGCACAGAGGCAAATGTAAAAAACGTTCCAATTCACATATCTCTTTCTAGAAAACATTTTGTTGAAGAGACTTCATAGTAGCTTTAAATCAGACAAGACAGCAATAGAGGGAGAAAGAAAGACAGGGAGAGAGAAAGAGAGAGAGAGAGAGAGAGAGAGAGAGAGAGACGGGAAAAGAGACCTGATCCTAGTCAAATTTGGCTGCTC
Source organism: Alestes dentex (assembly GCA_037576975.1). Taxonomy (NCBI): domain Eukaryota; kingdom Metazoa; phylum Chordata; class Actinopteri; order Characiformes; family Alestidae; genus Alestes; species Alestes dentex. The sequence goes on along the minus strand of JBBIGA010000007.1, from coordinate 13,798,195 downwards.
ACATTTGGGAGGAAAGAGAGACAGAGAGAAAGGATCCTAGTGAATTTTGGCTGCATAAGCTGGAGTGTGCTGTTCTTTTCCCCAGCGCAGGGCTCAGCACAGCCCAACAGGCAGACTGGCAAATGATTTAGCAACACTGCCACTTCACTCTATAAACATCTCATTAAAATCAATTATGTCACTCCTGAATGAAATTAAAGCTAAACGCTTTAAAAGCTGCTTTTCCCTTGTGTCAGCCAATGTGAGTATTACCCCTGATGCCTTTTTTTTTTCTTTTTTACGCCTTCCTCTTTTTTACGCCTCATTCTTGCTTCCCTCTCCCGGCCTGCAGTGAGAGATTTAATAAATCTCCTCGGCTCCGATTGATTTCAACACTTTTATGAATTGTTAAAGTGCTGAAGTCTAAAGTCATGGCTTCCAGAGGTCCCCGATTGTCAACTGTAGTGTGAAAAAGGAGATGGAAGCTGGGAGAGAATGGTGGTGGCCCTGCCATGTTATATTTCAGCTTTCAGCCTCACAGAGCAAGTCCACCATGGCAATGTGAAGCATAGCCAAACGAACCAAAGCATAGCAACTGTATTATCACAGCACTGGCTGATTTTCTTTTGGTGTTTCAGCCTAACTCAAAGCAGCATGTGGAGCATGCAAAACAGACAATTTGCTGGTGCTGGCACCAGAGCCAGTTCTTGGCCGACACTGAGCTCCAGGAATCTGTGTACCCTTTAAGAAGAGGCCCATGTTCACTCCGACCACAACAGCTGGACTACTACATTACAGGATGTGGGAGCTGCTGAGCTTGAAGTAGAAAAGTAGGTATATTAAGAAGCAAAAGTTGACATTCAGGTGTGTACCCTGGATGAACTGCATGCTTTACCATTACTCAGGAGTCTGTGGATATGTTTTGTTTTTTGTTTGTTTTTGTCAACTCATGCACAATCAGAGCAAAAGGCAAATGCATGGAATCGAGCAACAACTGACCTCAAAACAATGGCAGGATGTTTTTATTACACTCATGTCACAAGCCTAGCAGTCCAGTCCATCCTTATTGTGGAGGAGTTAAACTGACTTTATCAGCCAAATACCAGGTACCAGCAATGATAAAATGTGAGCCAGTTTGAGATTAGGCATCAACACGGCACTGGCACCACAACTGTGCTGGTGGAAAGGGTTAAAAGGGGTGGCAGTTTATTCTGCCATCCAGCTAAATGGACAAAATTCCTCATTCTAGATTTTAAAGAAATTTGAAAATTAGCAAAAGTCAGGCTAATGTATTTTCAGGCCAAAATGACAAAATATGGACATGTGTATATAACTTTCATAATAAACCAAGAAAAAAATGCAAAATTAATTTGGATGGTAATGCCAAACTCTTACATGAATCTGAAAACACTTCATCACACAGACAACCATTCATACCTATGGGCAATTTAGTGTGCTCAATTGGCCTATCCCCAATGTACGCATGTTTTTTGGCG
>JBBIGA010000007.1:13785148-13796620 GCA_037576975.1 Alestes dentex | reverse complement strand
GGTCACGGGGAGAACATGCAAACTCCACACAGAAAGACCCTGTGCCCAACCCAGGAGTCGAACCCAGGACCTTCTTGTGAGGCAACAGCGCTAACCCCTGTGCCACCATGCCGCCCTGTTCTATCCCATCACAACTAAATTCTTTTTTCTTTGACTTTTCTGGTTTTACTTCCCCGTTGGGAAGTATGGACAAGGATTTGTGCTTGTGTAGGCTAGGAAACAGGGGGAAGCTGCAGTCCCTCTTTCAAAAACATGCATTTCAGGTTATACTTCCATAAAGTAGGCTAGTGTTCCCCTGAGCCTGAAGCTGTCTCACTGTATAGGTAGCTGAGCTGGGCCTGTATAACAGTGCAGTATTTATTTGCGAGATGGGAGCTGCACGGCTTGCTCACGGTCACAGTGCTTTGGCTCCTTTGATTGAAACATAAACACCCTGAAAAAGTGGGTGCAGTGGGGAGCAACGAGAAGGAACACTCTGGAATACCAAAGGCTCTGCAAAAATACCATTACTCTGAGAGCAATGGAAGTAAAAAGAAAAGTTAAAAGAAAAGAAACCAATCTTATCCTCGGCACCAGATCATTTTCAGCAGGACCACAATCAGCGTTTAGATTACAGATTACTGTGTGATGCTGCCTGAAATTATTAATGCAGGATTTGTTATGATCCTTTGTGTGCCAGCACAGATGCTCTACACCATACCTTACTGCTGCTCGTCAGAAATTCTCCAAAAAAAACACTTCTCCTGTCTGGGCAGATTTACCAAAAGAGGCACTAATTATAAATGATCTACAGTTTGCACTGATGGTGGGTCGCCAATTTTGCTGGTTATCTACCAAATTACTAATTAGTCTTAGTCATGATGATTCAGAATTTTTAAAATGTTAAACATATACCAAAATTTGGCTTGCGTTTTGTCAGATAGGCATTTCAGAGAAACAGCCATGTTAACATCAAATGTAAGACAAGTCGTCACAGGTTTTAAATACAGTGTATAATCATCAAGCCAATATTTACTATCAGATGATTAACAGCTGTATAACTATGCCCTCCCAGTATTTGTGCTATCAGAAGAAAACTCTCATAAGAGCATTTTTAATGAGGCAAAAGCACAAAATAACAGTCACTGTCCCTTTCATCTATTTATAGCCACTAAAAGGCTTATGCACCTATATAAAATTATGGAAGTAGCATAGATGGTGAAACACTTGCCTGTGAACCTGATGCCCCCAAAGTTACAGGTTCAAACCCCCACTTTCTACCATTGTGTCCTTGAGCAAGACACTTAACTCTCAGTTGCTCCGGGGGGACTGTCCCTGTAACTAATGATTGTAAGAAGTAGTGACAGTCACTATTTAACACCAAAATACAATTTGTTACATTACAAAATGTTAGTAGATGTACTCATATGTGTAAGTGTACCAACTTTTGCAAAGACATGTTTACATAAAAATTAGACAAGCTTTACAGAAAGCTGGAAAAAACATGCTGGCACATTTATCGCTGCCACTTTCAACTTGTCTACTTTTGATTAGCTCCAGTTCAGCACTGTCCTACAAATCCTCATTAGACTGAAGGGGATTTTCACCCACATTCTATGAAGCTAGAAAAGAATGCATTCATGGGCAGAGAATGGGCAAAGGAGTTGACATTTAACATTTTTATGAGTATGTTTCATTTTTAAGTGAAGAATGATAATCATCAAAATGAAATGCATGCAAATGATTCCCGCAGCTTATGTTAGACACTGTCCTGAAACAAAGCCAGATTCAAAGTGGAAAAACAGAAGAGAATGATGCTGGGAGTTAATATTCTAGGCTGCTCTGTTGTGTGAATAAATAAGCCATCTTCAGAGGGCGGCAGAGCGTCTCCTCACGCACAGTGATAAGCGAGTGATTAGGTGATAGAGTGGCTGCGGTGTGGAGAGAGGGAGAGAATCCTGCACTGACGAACAGAAAGCAGATCAACATACGGACACTTGCTTCTCCTTCTCTTTAATCACATCTGATGCCTGCACTACCCAAATGTATTGAACACCACGCCCAGAGTGACTGGCTGATCAATAGTGTCCAGTCGTACACAAACGGAAGCCTTCCCACTGGAGAGCTCGGCTCACTGTGCATCAATGCTGTTGTCACCCAGGCCTGCGTCGCCAGAGGCTTCTGCGCACAGAGGAAGGTTTGATTAGAGGAATTGCTGCTCATGGCTGTATGTGTGCATGCGTGACTATGCGCATGTGTGTGTGTGTGTGTGTGTGTGTGTGTGTGTGTGCGTTGGGATTTTTTTAGATGCAGACATGGAGAAATTAGGACAATAAATAAGAAAGCGTGATTATGCCACAGTAGAAGCAGAATTTGAATGATTTATTAAGACTGGCATTATCGATTATGTGAGTAAGTTAGTCATCTACTGATTATTTTGATAATTGAGTGGGTAAACAGCGGTTGTTAAAAACAATTAAAAAAGACAATATGCTTAATTGAGCAAAAACAAATCATGTGCAGTCTTTTACAAACTGAAATCGTCTTCTGCAGGGAACAAACTAAACTATGACATGAACAATTTTCTACACATTTTAGTGCACCATTTGTATTTATTTTCTTAGTTTAACACATTGGAAAAAATGAAAAAATAATAAAACATAAAAAGTGCCATAACTTTTGCACAGGATGCAGCTTTTTCCCAACAATAATTTTGCCTTAGAGTGAGCAGAAGTGTGTTCTCTGCAGAAGATGTGTATTTATTTAAATCTTTTGAAAGCTGAAAAAAAGATTTGAATGAATTGTTTTGTACTAAGCTACATTATCTCCCAGAGATACAGTACATTTTTAGGACATAGTCACAGAATTAAATAATATCTGCATGCTGTAGGGCAGTTTCAAGGAAACATCTGTACACTATATCATGCTTTAGAGCAAACATACATAAATAAAGGTTCAAATAAATGTTGGCAAAGACAATAGACCTATAGTGAGTGAGAGAGAGAGAGAAGAGAAGGAATTTGTCATTTATCCCCTCAATTAAGTTCATTACTGAGCTGTATAGGGGCAGATTAAGACAGCAGTGGAGTGGATGATGATGCATGTTGGCAGGGTTATCTGTTATTTCAAGCTGGTATTACGTGTTAGTGTGTGTGTGTGTGTGTGTGTGTGTTTAATGTGATGTGATGTGTGGGCCTAGAGGCCTCTGGTTCTCCTAACTGGCTGATTAGAAACTGCTCACAGTTCTTAGGTCAAGGCCTAGAGTTTTTTCATTCTCTAATCTCACTCCAACCCTGAACACTATTTTACACAAGTCTGTTACAAACATACGTACACACACACACACACACACACACACACACACACACACACACACACACACACACACACAAACAAACATACACACACACACACACACACACACACACACACACAGTGTCAGGCATAGAACATACCTGTCATCTCTCGGGTTTATAAATAACATAAGATTTTCTGGCACCTTCCAGAGTTATCAGTTGTCAGCTGGGGTGGAGGTGGGGATGGGGTGGTAATTTGTCAGTGTGTGGTTCAATGAGTTGATTTTTGTTGTCAATTGAGGGAGTGTGTGTGGGGGGGGGGGGGGAGGTGACCGGTCTGAACTGTAGAACTGTAGTTTTTCCTGTATGGGCACAGATGGGTGATGAATTAAAGGAGAACTGACCACTGTCTAATATGTTAGTCCAAAATCAACTGGGCTGAGATATAGTGACTGTGAAGGCCATATCATAGTCGACAAGTTGACCCAAGCAATGCAAGCCAAATGTCCCCTACAGCATAACAGAGCCAAAAGTAGTGCCTTTCAATGTAGGGGTGAAGTGTGCAGGCATGTATCATTCTCTCAGGGTAAGCCATACATGCACCCCTCCAACTGCTGAGAATATGGTGAAGTATGACTCATCTGACCGTGTCACTGTTTTCCACTTCTCTATAGATCAGTGCCAGTGGTTTTCACACCACTGAACTCCAAAATGGTCATTCTTCTTTGTAATGAGGGGTTTATGAACTACAGCTCTGCTATAACATCTCTCTCTGTGTAGTTGTGGACAGATTGTATTCGCTGACACAGTCTGATCACAGCTTCTCTTCTATATATCCTTACATATCACATACCTTTTACTTCAGTTACTCTTCTTATAAATCACTTTCAGTCATGTGACCTTTCGTTTGCAGCGATCATATAATGAAAGTCTTCTGCTGTGTCTCAGTGGGAGAGCAATGGTTGAGAATTAGAGGCTAGCAAATGTCAGGGCTAAAAATTATAAAATAAAAATGATTACTTTTGATTCTCATGTAGTTCCTGGTGGTTATTAAATTCAAACCTTTAACATGGAGAAACTCTTCCCCAAGCATGGGAGAAATTGGTGTCCTCCTTCAGACACCAACACTAACATTATCGTTAGACCAATAAAAGTATTTTTGCACACTACCTGCTGTTTGAAATCACTATGGATAAGTGCCTCTGCTAAAAGGGTAAAAGTAATGTTCATAGACATCATTTATATTTAGGACACAACACCTCCCCATGCACTGGTGAAAGCTGTATGTAAAAGGGAAAGATCCAATGCACTTGTCACTGGGTTTAAGTGTGTTGACTGCGTGGATCAGTGTGATTGGTTTCGATGGCTTATGCACAGTAATTGTTAGCATCAGTGGTAATGTTAGCAAGTGTTAAAATGAGTGATATTGCTGCTCAAATATTGAAGTAATTAAACATTTTCTAGTCAGTAATCTTACACGTTTTATACAGTATTGTACACTAAAACTTTTATGTTTTGTTTTTCTGATGGCTGTTTTCACATCAAACTGTACAGTGCACAGAATATATTTTAAAGGGCTCATATTGTGGAAAACAGAATTTACCTAGCCTTTTTTTGTTTAAAAAGTTAACATTTCAAAATGTAGGGTTCATTTCCCAATCTATACAGTCCAAACTAAGTGGCAAGAACTGCAAACAAATGCATTTACGTAGTTCCTCCTACTCAGCCTTTAAAGCCCCCTTCATACTGTTTCAGTCTGGACTGCTTAAATGGAGAGGAACAAGAACAGTCTCCTTAAATCTAACGGATATAGACAGGTTGGAAATGGTCAGGTAAAAATGAATAAGGACTGAATTACTTATGTCACTCAGATCTGTTCCTCTTGCCATCTCGTGGTAAAATTGGGGTCAACTGCACCTGCTCAAAAAGTTCATACATGCCACAAAGCATGGCAGGATGTTAATTGCTTAAATATATAATGTTGTACACCTGTCCGGAAGCCTGTCTATGTTTTCCATCTCATTTAACCATGTTTTTCCTTTAACGTGTCAGCAGTCAATATAAGAATTTTCTAAGCCTATCTTCAAAAATCTAACCTGAATTTCAGAAAGCAGAAACAAGCAAAGGCATACTTGTTCACAATACTCAAAAACTCTCTTTCCCTCTCTATATCCCCCTCTCTCTCTCTCTCTCTCTCTCTCACACACACACACACACACGCTCCTGTAACACTGCTTGATACAGGGAAGAACAGCTGCGTATTTAAATTGACTGTGACTGTGTGAAACGACCATATAAGTTATGGTATAAGATGTACAGTGCTACACAAGCCTCTTCTGTACATTATTAAAGCTCTGTGCCTCTGTCTCCAGGGTTCCCAGCCTACATCCCAATACCACGCTCTTTCTTTCTCATTTACATCTCCATCTTCACCAATCAGCTCCAATCCCCTTCAGTCCCCTGCTCAAGGCTTAATAATAGAGAGGCCATTATTGATAAGTAAGTAAACTTTAATAAACACTCTTTATTGAACTAAATGAATCATAAAATTGCCTAGGCTGTGGGTGTTATAGCGGGCTTCTGCACTGGGTAACGAGTTCGTTACGGCGCCCTGGCTGCCTAGCAGGAGTGAAGGTGACAGCTAGAATGCTGCGCTCACAAAATAACTTTCACTCACTTGTCAATCATCCACCTTCGTACGGGGAGCCCCGGTGCATGCTGGGATTTAGGGATGATGCTAGGGGAGCCTCAAATCACTTTATTTACGAAAGATGATTCACAGGAAGGCTAAGAACACGTCAGCAGAGATGTTAATTATAAATAAAGTCTTTAATTGATTGTGCATTTTTTTCCCCCACATAATGAGCTTGGATACCTGAGAACACCAGGCGAAAGATGAAGGAAAGCATAAATAGACATGGACAGGCGAGCTGCCTGTATACGTCAAACCAAAGAGGCCTACCTCCAGGCTGTTGTTTGTTTGTCTGATTCTGCCTGGGGCAATCTTCCAGATGGAGCTTTACACTCTCTTTTTTTGCTGGAATGAATGTGTTCCCTGCAATCTCTCCCCTGACTCCCACTGCCTCCGCCACCTCCTGGTTCCACTCTGGCTCTTAAAACACAAATGTCTGTCTTAAAGCCAAAGTCGTTCTGAGTTTTCGAGATGCAGCATGTCACGGGGGGTGATAAAAGAGTACGAAAAGCTGGGAAAAATGGGCGCACCTTACCATTAGGGTTTTAAAATGTTGTCATGACGACCCTGCTCGATGGGGAAGGAAATTGACTGTGTAAAACGTATTATTATGGCTAGCTTTCTGTTGTAATGACAATACGCTTTCAGCGCACCTCATCAATGTGCTTGTCTGGGAAACGATAGAGGGAAATGATCCCTGAAGAACTACAGTGATGGAGGGAGATGGAGTGCAGGGAATGATTGTAGAGAATGGCTGTGGGATGAAGAGATGAAGAAAAGAGGAAAAGACAAGTTTGAGCCGAGCAGGCGTAGGGCAAGAGAGAGGCAGCATTTAAGGATATTTTGATGACCGTCAAAAATTTGACTTTTGCTATCAAAATCAGACAAAACAATGTACTGATAAACAGCAGACTTTAGTTCTTGACAATATGTAAAAATGATGCTCCGTCCATTGAAAACGGTCACCCGAGTTAAATTGCCCATGGAACATGCTCTGTTTCGCCCAAGCATCGGCCAATAAGAGGCAGTCTGGGGTGGGACCTCAGTCAGTCACGCCGATGCGGAGCGAGATGAAGGAGAAAATAATCACTACTGTCAGCTCACATCCATAGCTGTACAATCCAGCTCTAAAGATATCTTAGACATCTACTGGACAGCCTTGTCTTTTTTGCTTTCTCCTGAAGGACGGCAACCACCAGCATTTTTTCTCTTACAAGTATTCAAGTTTAGCCCAGTTGAGCTGGACCAAGATCCAGTAATATAATTTGTAATGCATTGAACCAACCAGTTAGTTAAGGGTAACTGTGTGGTTTACCCAGATATCATAGACAGAAATGTCATAGTCCAGACATTTACATAATTGTGCCAGAATGCCAGTAGTGGGCTCACTCTCATCAAGTGGTGACCAATAAGGCAGAAATTGCATTGCCATGTGAGGTACTTTTAAGATATGTTCCTTTCGTTCACCAAAAAATAAGCGGTGTTGTTTATTACCGGTTTTGTTATTATATCACCATAAGGTCAGTTTTAACAGGACTACTATTACTGAAGAAGCCAATAGGTTCAGAGAATTATAGAAGATAATTTGCTCCAGGATTATTACACAGAAGACTTGTAACATTGTGGACACTGCAGATTTACACAAGATAAAAATCACTGATCTTTTTGTTATTCGCTCAAATTGCAGCACCTCCCAGGTAAAATGAATCTAGCTCGAACAGGGCTTTTGTACAGAGCTCTGCTGGTGTCATCCTTTCTTAATCAAAATGACATACTAACGCATGGAACAGGAATCCTTAGTTGTGGCCTTGACTTAGTAATGGGTGGGCACATGATAATTAAGTTGTTATAGTTAAGTTGTGGCCACATCAAGCTTCAACCTCAAAATGCCCGCAGCAATTTTGCACATATTTCAAAATGCCCCAGTGAACACAACAACACAACATATACATTGTTTTGGACAGTTTTTGGGTGAGAAATGGAAATATCTATTATACACTTTAACACCCACAGAAACCCATGCCTGTTCATGCTCTCTCTCTCTCTCTCTCTCTCTCTCTCTCTCTCTCTCTCTCTCTCTCTCTCTTTCACAAACACACACACACACAGAACTCTCTGACCCGATGACCCGCAGATGTCCCACTGGAGTCAAACATGACCTGCCACACACAGACACATGTTAAGAATACATTTTCCACTGTACAGCAGCACAAGGCAATCTCCCCCACAGCCAGGACCCATGACATTTTAATGTCCCAATTTAGCCAAGTAATCAAGCTACAGACTAATGAACTGCAGGCACCAGCCTGATATAACCCATTGTCCCAAAATGCAAGAGTTTCCACGCAGGCTTTTAAAACAAAGGGTTTTACGAAATATCTCCCTGTTAATTTGGCACGAGCACCTGAGAGACCAGTTATGCTATGATGTCTGTAGCTTTTTTGCAGCACTCAATTCAATAAACCTCTTTTCTCACCTTTCTTTTGGGAGATTAGGGGCATCTTTTGGACGGGGCAAGATTCAATATTACTTTTAATCCATTCTCCTCTACGTATTTTGCCCCTTTCTTCCTAAGGCGTTTTGCTAGCAGTTTAAGAACAAGGCCAGACTAATTGGAAACAATGATGCAAGTTTCAATTCACAAATTAAAAAGGCTAATCCGAAGGCCCACATTTCCTCGGGGTGTGCGGGGTGATGGAGCTGAAGAAAACCTCATCAAGAAACGCTGCTTTCTCCGGCTATACACTATATACATACTCATCAGCCAGCCACTAGCCTCTTACGCAGCCTGGGTGGAGATGAGGCAGCAGCGGGAACTATTATGCTGTGATGAGACGTGGGGGCTCACAGCAACTCTTGAGCTGAGAAAAGGATTTCATTTTCCACTCCGGGAACACTGAAGCATAGTCTTGCTTACTTTTCACCAGTAAAATAGGACAGGCAATTGCAAAATATTACTTTTCTCTAAGATCAGTACTGTAAAGACCATAAATCTTTCAATAAACCATTTGACCTTAAGTCTTTCAATTTGTGTAAATTTGTGCTTTTCTGTTCTGTGGAAAATCACGTATGTGCAGATGATTCACAGAATCATACAAAGACACAAATGTCTCAGTGTTAATGTCCTGACCTTGGTATTATGGTGTGGAAATGCCTGGAGGCTTAAAGCTATGTAGCAGATTCTTAATGTCACATCAAACATGATGAAGAAGACGGGAGAAAACAATTAGCTAAAAGGTCCCTGGGATCAGAAGGAATAATTAGAGTGAAATGAAGTGACAGGTTTAACAGGCAGGGATTTCATATCGCTTTGTGTCTTGAGGAAAATTGGCCCTTTAATTGAGTTTGCCAGGTCTTTGTTTGGCAAACAGGTCGAGGCCAGGCTAAGACTGCCACAGTTTATATGTGTACTGATTTTTATTTATTTTTTTATCATTTCTCTTTCTACCTCCAGCTCTTTCCTCATATAATCATTGGACACATCATGTTATTGTTCCGGTGCCCATAAAGGAAGAAAAAAAATCACAGAAGATGTTTTCTGCAAAATGTGTTGGTTCAAGGTTGCTCCACAGGTTTCCTCTTTCTTTATAATAAAAAGCCAGTGGGTTTAGAGGTGGATCATTGTTAGTTCTCAGGCACGATGGCCATTCCCATCGTGTCACAGCATGTCTTTTCTCCCTGACTCCATTGTGGGCAAATGGAGCCCGTGGCCTGTGTGAGGGAAGGGGGGTGTATCATGAAAGAGGTGAGGTAATGCCACCATCTCGACTCCAGCCACGACTTGGAATAACCCAGAACTCAATGGAGTGTTAAATGGGAAATCGGCACTTTTCTGCCACTGCTTTAATGTCATTGTGCCCCCCCACCACCGCCACCATATGCACTCCCACGCACATACACACACACACACACACACACACACACACGCACACGCACACACACACACACAAAGACCCCAGTGTTGATGTGAGGGCCCTGGGTTATCTAATCAACCATAAGTATTTCACCGCCATGTGTTTACAATAGGCCATTGCGTTTGTAATGTGTATCTCTGCTCTTTACCACAGCACCAGAGACAAGCACCTTCTCCCAGCAGGGGGAACTCCATTAGAGATATAGCAGCAAACAGATTTCACCTGTCCCCAGTGTCCCAAACAAATATACAGTAACTCACCGACCCACACACACATTACCACAACACCACAGCATAAAATGTGTGTAACAGAAAAGCATAATTTGCCAGGCAACAGCCAATCAGGAGCCCCTCTGTGTCACGCTTACACATCTATAGGTTTTGAGAGAAATTCCCCACATTATTTATGCCCTCTCTATGCATATCAGACCTCAGTCAGAAAAAAGGCACCAGACACTTTGGTTAGCGTTCTGTCATCACAGTGCTACAGTGATCACTGCAGTGCCTCACACCCGCACACACAGATCTCTTCAACAATGTACTGCCATTAAGGCAAATAAACTTTAAAAAAATGCAAGAAACATACAAAAAATTGTGAATTTATATCACTGGTAATTTGCATAAAATAACAGTGGGGAACAAAAGACAATAACTGATACTTATATCATATAGTTCAATCAAAACGTTCATTTTTTATAAATAAATGAAAACAAATAAATAAATAAAGCTGTCAAACTGACCAAAAAGATTAGTCAGAAAAAAGCAAAGAACAATTTCCAAAAAAATAAATAAATAAATAAACACCACTTCCCACAAAGACAAAAAAGAGGGGAAAAAACATCCCCTAGATCTCCAACAACTGCTGTCAGACTGTAACCATGAGAGATAGCCTCTGGCTTTGCAAAACCTTTTCACATCACTGCGTCGGCAGGCTGGCACTGCTCCTGTATCATCTAAAGACAGGAAAGGGAGGAAACGGCTCAGTTTGCAATTAGCTTAAATAGAACAGGGATTTAAACAAGTGTTTGTGTGAGATGTTCTCGTAAAATCACCTAATAAAAAGACAGTCTTTCACTTTCTTTGTGTTGGATTTTTCACACACACAGACACACACACAGACACACACACACACACACATAAATACAGTGATGTAGTGTGAGTGTGCGCATCTCTCTACCTTATTACCGCACATACATACACACACACCAGCACACACTTAAACTCACATCCCCAGCACACATAAGCGCACACATGCTTAATTTGTTTAATTGAATTCATCTCATTACAAGGATCTGTGCAATAAATAGAAGGTGGTTCAAGACTGAGAAAAAAAAATGTACACTTACAGGCTTTTGTCTAGTCTAATCGTGATGCTGATTCCCTGATTTATCTTCAAGGTGCACAAGAAACTGTAATCGCACTAAAGTACTCAGGGTCCTTCACTTAATCAGTTCTAATATGATTATATGACATCCTTTTCACAATATAAGAGATCTCTCCTGTATCATCAGCACTTTACAGTTTTTCTCAGTCGCTTTGGTGCGTTTCTCAGATCAGAATTAAAATTCTCATAACTATTAGTTCAACCTCCA
>JBBIGA010000007.1:13751780-13768192 GCA_037576975.1 Alestes dentex | reverse complement strand
GATGCAGCAGATAGGACTAAATGGAGACAGATGATTCGCTGTGGCGACCCCTGAAGGGTAAAGCCGAAAGAGAAAGAGAAAGAAGACTGTCATAAATACAAAAGAATTTGACCCAAGTTTAGTCTTACCTAAGATTACTTTGTGAATACCAGCCATGGTGTTGCCTGTATTGGTGTATTAAACCTCATTAAACCAAGTCTGGATGCAGTTTGAATGGGTTGAGAGAGGTTTTGGGGATGTATTTATGGAAACAGTTTGGGTGACGTTTAGGGTTTGTTAGCAATGTAAGCCTAGTAGCTCTAGCACTTAACTAAGGATGCAAAATTCATTAACAATGTTTAAGGTCTGTGTTCTGACATCACAGCAGATCTACTGAAAAGTGTTTTTCTGAAATGTTATCATACCCTTTTATTGAAACAGTTATTGAAAAAAAGATGTAAAAGACTACACACTGGTTTAAAATCAAGATACAACCATGATTTGCTAAAATGATGTAAAATATGAAAGTACCAGAATGACGAATGGTCACTATTTACAATACATCGTCCAATCATTATAAGTAAGATTAAGCACTTCTCTGTGTATGCCATATGGCTATGGGACAATAGTTCATCTATCTAAGCATATTTGAAAGTCACCAAAGGAAAAAAAAAATGCAGAACCCATACCAGGCTGAGAATATCTCCCATATTGGCTCACTAACTAAAGAATCTGCTTAGCTATACCTATTTCCAACTGTACCATGTGCCACCTTTGGGCTGGCTCCCAGAAAACACAACAGGCCAAATTCTCATTTGAAACGTTGAAAGGCAAGGTTTCTCTGTTCACTCTGCTAGTTTGGTGCTTGCTTTGTTGGCAAATCAAGCAAGGCCCTCAGTAGTGTCCTCCAAGCATGCTGAGATACTCAACAATGCTGTTTAGACAGCAGTACATGTCCTCAGGAGAAGTGTCTTAGGATTCTGTGTTGATTCCTGTTGTAAGGTCATATGAAAGGAGAGAGATTTACAACTCGTAGCCCAAAATTGGAAGGAAAATAAAAAAATGGATAAATAATTGGCTGGGAATGTTTTAGGTGAAGCCCATACACTAGCTCATTAGTTTTCATTAGAGAAACATATATTACAGACCACCAATATGAGTACCCTTGACCTTCATTACCAATCCTGCAGTCTGAAATTGATTAAAAGCATTGAAGTCAAAGTGAATCATGGTATCTTTAATATTTGATAATGCTGCAAGCCAGAGAAACACGAACACTTTCTCTTGAGTTAGACTTTGAACTATTAACTCTTTCCTTTGTGCAGCTGAAATGAAAACCTTATAAAACAGAGTTGTTTTAGCATGTCAGCATATACACAGATCACTTCATAAAGGATGATCTTTGTGGGGAGAGAGAACATGATGAAATCTTTGGTGTATGAGGAAATCTTCATATACCAGAATTCCAAAAAGGATACATTGTTTGCACAGACTGTTGTGTGAGCCTTCAGTAACACTGCACTAAGAACCTCACCTGCTTGAGAATGCCAGCAGCCATCTCATGGCCACAGTCAAAGATCACATGGAACTCCTTCCCCCTCTTCATCTCCTTAAGAAGCGGTTTGGCATCTTTTGTCTCGGCTGGCAGTTGTCTGATTTTTAACCGGATATTGTAACGAGAGGGTGCCTTAATGAGCTCCTGTAACCGAATCAGACCTGAGAGAGAGACACACAGAGGGGGAGAGAGAGAGAGAGAGAGAGAGAGAGAGAGAGAGAAGAGTCATTAGTAACAGTATTTCAAACAGTCAGATTTTGAGAGTGAGAACTGAGATGGTAAACACACAAGAGAAACAGGCACAATATTGAGAAAAATATAAAAAAGCACTTAAGATTGGCTGCAGTGCAAATTCTTTTTCAACACACACATTACAAATATGTATCTATGATAATTGAAGTTATACCGTGAATTCATTTGATTCCCTAGGCTTTAATTAGAAGTAGATAAGGAAGCCCTAGGAATAGACTTCTAAGGTCAATCGAATTTTAAGGAAATCTATCCCTCTCTGAACGTATACTGTCACTCTCTCTCTCTCTCTCTCTCTCTCTCTTTCTCTCTCTCTCTCTCTCTCTCTCTCTCTCTCTCTCTCCTGTTTTGAACTTTCTCAGGCTGCTAAAGCTTCTGGCCTGCTCTTACACAGCAGAACCTCCCTGTCCATCAATTGTCACTCCGGAGCACAGCGGAAAGATGGAGAGAATTCCAAAGTACAGAAACGTCATGAAGCTTTCTGATTTAGTCTCAGTAAGCTGCCTCGTTATCAGCCGAACAACTGGTGATGGCTGGATTGCCTTAAGAATGCTGTCACACTTGCTTACTTCACATCATGAGGCATTTTATTCTGAGGCAACTTACCAGCATCCGAGTGTGAGCCTAACAAGCTTAGTCTAAGCGGCTGGGGCAGTTCACAACTAGATAACTATGAAGGTCACCCAACACAGTAGAAGAGGTGTGATGCTATAAACACCCTTTTGCTATATCTAGACATTCAGCAAGTGATTTAGCAGCATCCCTATACTGCTACACCATTTCATTCTTATACTGCATTTGGCCATTGGCAGCATGCCAGATGTTCTGTCCTTTTCTTGAGCACAGATATGATGATTTTGATATTAGCTTTCATTAACTCATCACCCTGTCTCCGGCTGATGATAGGAACACTCAGCAGTACCCTGCTGCAAGCTGACAACAGAACACTGAGCACAGAAGACGTGGAGATTCAGTAGCAGTTGACAATTAGACTCACTATGTGTGATTAAAGGTAGAAAAGATTCCAAATGAACATACCATTGGCGTGATGCCATGAATGTAGAGTAGACCATGTAGAGTACCGTGTAGAGTAGAGTAGACGCTTTATTCTGCAGCAAAGCTATATATAACAACAGTAGTTTTGTTATATATAGCTTTGCTGCAGAAAAAAGCATCTACTCTGCTCTACACTTTGCAATAAATGGTATGCCTTAGAAAT
This sequence comes from Alestes dentex, assembly GCA_037576975.1. NCBI lineage: Eukaryota > Metazoa > Chordata > Actinopteri > Characiformes > Alestidae > Alestes > Alestes dentex. Next base: position 13,765,190 of record JBBIGA010000007.1, on the reverse strand, counting down.
TGATTGCATTCAGTCACAAGGGCATTTCTGAGGTCAAGTAAGGTCAGGTACTGACGCTGGATCATTAGTTCTGGATCACAAACACCACCCCAACTCATTCCAAAGATATTGGGTGGGGCTCCATTACTCCAGAACACTATTCCACTGTTTCACAGTTTATTCTTTTGGGGCTTCTACCCCCTTAGTCAAGGATACCATTAAGCATAGAGACCTTAGGCTTATGTGAAGTTGCTCCAGTGCATCCTTTTCTAAGCACCGCTTTTCTATGGAGGTTATAGAAGCTTTGTGCACAGTTGAACATCTGTGTCAGCAGCGGGTGCACCTTAAAGTCGTTGAATTCACTTAAGGGTTAGAAGAATTAGAAGCAGCTGTTATTGCTGAACATCTAATTCTGCTCTGTATTTCTCTAATATTGAGTCTTTTTTCTCTTAGATTGCTCTGATGTCCAGTCTCTGATTTATGTTTTCTAAGATATATAGAGTTGCACCCACTGTGACGCCACAGATCAGTGCTCTGCAGTTAGTCAGTAAGCGACTCCACCTGCTTCAGTTCTCTTACATCATCAGTTCATGTTTGCTCGTTCATCTCTGCCTTTTGTGCTGCCGTTCTGTCATGGCTGCTCACCCCCTCTGCCCTCTCTCTCCAGCACTGGGCAGGGGCATGCCCACAGAAAAAAAACATGGCAGGAGCAGAGAAGAAAAAGAGCAACTGTCAGTGCTGATCTGTATTGACTGTGTCTAATGCTTCCTGACTGCTCCTGGATCCGTATTTAACTCGGCATGAATATTTCATCCGCTCAAAGCGTTTATTAGAAGCCCCGTCTGGGAGTCTCCTGTGCGTGAAACATAACGGCCTGTGATAAATATCTGTGGATGGGCTGCATTGCTCAAGTGTTCCCTGCCAAAGTCCCTAAAACAGCGACCTGCCTGACGGAGCCAGCACTTCAGCCCCCCCCGCCAAAGGAACTATCCCTCCAGAGTCAGAGGTGCAAGATGAACAGCTCTTCCTTTTGGCATCGATGGCATAGAGTCGCACTCTGGGATATGGGAAGGACACGGAGAGCCAGCCCGTGACTCAGAGTGCTCCAGACAAGCAGGTCAAGGTTAATGTAGCCCTTGCTGCATGGGTGGGCTTATTTATGTTCAATTAAATGCCTTGAACAAATTGCAGGAGGATTAAAACAAGTTTCTGGTCAAAGGTTTTAATGGGCAGCATGAAAGGCAGAGGCATTCTGCTTTGTGGAAATTATACACATGCACACATCTGCTACGTAATTTCTCAATTGCTTTTCTAAATTCAGCAGTACTCGAGCTGGGAGGAAGCAGTCTGTTGCACTGACAGATGAAGGTAAAGAGAGGACTCCATTGCATCATGTTCTAAACTTAGATGTGCAGCAAGCACAATCAAGAGTCATTTAGCAAGTCTAAAACATCTGTGTCCCAGCATCATGCCTGGCATACCCTTAAACACCTTGTCAGAGTTCCACACATATTGCAATTACACTGCTGCAATTACCATAAGGTGCTGTCTCTTTAACATAGAGTGCAAACATCTTACTAGACCACTTTTCCACCAAGGTACGGCTGCCATTCAAGGACAGTTTGTTTTATTAAGTCCTTTAAGGGATAATTGAAATCGATGCCATTTTACCACCCATATAATCATACGCAGATTTAAAACACCATATTACTGCATGCTTGCATTTACAGGAGCGGCACATATAGTGAGAGTCTTTATCAAAATGTCATTAAGAGTATTTGTGAAAATGGCACTTTTATAGATGAAATTATCAAAGCACTTATTAAAGCATGAATGCAGAAGTCTTAAATTATCATGCCACTTAGGAAAAATGGCAGTGTGACTCTCTAAACAATCTTGTGAGCGCTAGCCGAGCGTATGATGGGCTAGCTCCTTCATTACTGTGAATGGCGCTGCTGGTTTGGTGCACTCGCACAGATCAAATTGAAACAGATTACTGAAGGGGTCCTGGGAGACCCTGGGTGCGCTCCAGCAGTGCTCGTCTCAATTCAAGCTCTCGTCCCAATTCTGAAGTGTATTTAGCTAACGCATACACACACACACACACACACACACACACACACACACATACTCATAGGCACACACAAACACATAAAGTCAGCAGTAACATTCATAGGCAAACATGGTTCAGGATAATTGTTGTGGTCACTACTAGCAGAGGTTAAAAATTTGCTTGTTTTAAGTGCACTAAGACAGGAAATTCAGTGTTTTCCTCCTGCAGCTCTCACAGAACCAGCAGATTCTACTCACATATTTTTTTGCAGTTTGCAACAATTGCTATAGGACATTATTTTCTATATAGGACATTTATTTCTGTACACATTTTAAATATATTCACATTCGTCATACATTTTACCCCACTTTACACTACACCATTTCCATTTAAAAAAACAACAGCCATATGGGTAAAAAATATATCCATAAAGGAATTTCACACTTTGGGTACACAGTAAATTACCTTTCTTCTGAGGAGAGAAGTACACCTCAGTACTGTTTGTAAATTTTATTGTTCTGGTCTGTAGTTATATGCTCCACAGCCTTCTTCTCTTTGGAACCCTCAGCTTAATGCAAAAAAACACACACACATTTTGAAAAACAGATTTTAAGCCATGTCGAAAGGCATTGTTGTGTTTTGAGACTCACTACCTCCATTTCCATTCTGGCTATTCCCTTAACTGTACCCACTGCCGAGGATGTTGTCATGGAGATGGGCTCATATGCTTAGTTTGGGAAGTTAAACTGTCACTCTCTCCTGCCACCAGGGATAGAGGAACAGAAAGAAGAGCACAAGGGAGAAAAAAAAAGCACCCCCTTCCCTGTTTCTGCACGGTCTGCACACCCACTCCCTTCCTCACAGGCCCAACTTTAAGCTCAGCAAGCCCACCAGCATGACAGAGTACTGGATTGGCAGGCTGAGACCTGCTGCTGCCATTCTGCTTCTGCCATTACAAAGTTGAGTCATTAGATGAATGCCATTATGGCCATTGATTTGCTTGTTTGTGTGTTTGTTCATGTTTAACCATTATGCCCCGATAATCTATTCATTTAGCAGTAAACACGAAAGGAACCTGGCTCATTTATAAAGTCAAATTAGAGGTGGCCTCAACCCTGAAACCACCCGAACTCATCTTTATTGTTTTCCATCTAACAGCCAGATGAGTCTCACTGTTTTATAGCACACCTGCACAAATGGCCCTCAGTTTGGCCCGCGGTTTGTGTTTCGCTCTCATTTCTAGCCTTCAATGACAGAAAATCAAGGCACTATTAACCCCACTGAAAGCCAGCCATGTCCATTTACCCCTTAATTAATCCAAGCATTGAGAAACACAGGGATCAATTCTATCTTGAAGTTCAAATTCTGCTAGGAGGACCTCCGTGCCTGCAGCAAAGCACAAGAGCCACAGGCAATTCGACCTTACATTTTCACCCCTGGATGTGGCTCAGGGAGTTGACTGGAGTGCTGTAGAATGTCATGGCACTAAACAAGTGGGCCTGTTGTAGCACACACGTGAAAGGAGCAGGATCATACTGGCCAGTGGCTGTAGGCTACATATAGTGGAGTTCTGGGAGAAAGCTTGAATGAACACTCTGGGAAATCTGGCAGGATCTCCCATCTGCTGGCTACTAAGTTGAACCCTGGCATATGGCATATGTACCCTGACCGCTGAGGCGCTTGCTGCCTGCTGTTCTAACAGGGCCTGTCAGCCTGGGGCTTTGGCAGCACTGCAGACCAGACGGAGACCAGGGAATCGTGTAAAGTCCCACACCTCAGGTCAGGCCACTTGGGCTTGAGAAAGACTCAGGCAGTGAAGAGCTGGGAGCGGATATGGCTGCTTTGGAGCATTCTCTGGAGTACTCACCTGTGCTGTCGTCATACACAACGGTAACCATCCTCCACTTGAAGAAGTGCACCAGGTCCAGGATGGCTCTGCTGAGCGAGGAGAAGTCCGGGTAGAGGCTGACGTAGAACGAGTCACGGTTGTCTGAAACTTGGTGCTTCCACTTGGTCTGGATGTGTGGCACCCCCAGCGCATTGCAGATAGACTGAACCGCATTGGCCGAAGAGCTGTGAGAGGGGCCGAAAATGGCTGCTACTCCTAGAGAGAGTTGGTCACAGGCTAGAAAGAGAATGCAACATTTAGCAATGGTCCAAAGTGATTTGATCTATAATGTAATAATTAATTAATCAGCAGAGACATCTATAATATCTGTCAACTGGTTAATTAGCTATCAATTATTGCTGCCCTAAGATATAATTCTAACATTAATTACACTCAAATTCCACAGTGTACATTTTTTTATCATATGAGGACATTGTATTTTTAACACATATTCCTCTATTAATGAGTCTGAAAATAAAAGCACCAGTATTCGTTTTTGTGTGCTGTTACTGCTCTGCTGTAATCATTTAACAAACATAGTGGGGAGAAAATCTCAATTACAGCAGCGGTGCTAATGGAGTGTATAATCAGGAGGAGATCATTCAGATGTTTTCCTGGTGTAGAAATGTCAGATGACTTCAGCATGTGAACCTGTCTCAGGGGTATTAGTAGCTTGTGCATTACCACCACTAACTCATTACCTAAAACCAATCAATTCTCTCTGTTTGCACACCAGCTAGCCAGCAATGTTTCCCCCTAGTTAATCTGATCAATATGCGATTTCAGCAGACGTGTGAATAATGTGAATTAACAAACTTAATTATAAAACCCACATGAATTATATTTGCTCTCAACACATATGGTTTCTCAGAAAAAAAACAGCAGTTCATTGTACAGATCCAATCTGAGTGGCATACCTTTTCGGGAAGCCTCAAAGCTGTCGTGGATGTTTATCCTTTGGATGTCATATGTGAGTGTGGTGTTTGGCAGTAGTGTTCTGTTTCTGTTGATTGTATTTAAAGCAAACTTAAAAGCTAGTTCCTCAGCACCTGATGGGCCACTTTCAATGGATTCAAATATTCCCCCTAGAAGAAAGAAGAGAGACAAAGAAAGGGATGGTTTTATTTCATCTTTCTAAAATATCATATCATTCCACATAAATTATGCTTTTATTGATCCAATGGAACACTGTGACTATAACACAGTTATCAACTCACAATATGTTATTCAACAAAATGATGGGGGGAATTCAGGTTTAACAGCAAAATATTTGCGCTGTTTGTGGCTTGACCTCACAAAATGTTATTGAACACACAAAGAACCCTTAAGCAGTATTGTTTAAGGGAGCTGGCTGCGCCAAAACCATCGTCTTGTGAATTCTTTTGACAGGCAGTAGATGAATGGGTGTTGGCGGCATTGGGGATGGGGGAACACTTAGATCGATGCGCTCTGATTGGCCAGCAGCTCAATCAATCAAGCCCGCTGGGAGCAGTGAGGCACAACACAGAGAGATTGAAGTGTTTTGTTTGGGTCAGCCAGTGGTTTGCCCCTGTTGGCTCACCATAAGTCAGAGTAAAGCTGGACTCAATGTTTTACTTACACTTTCTGGAGGGTACAGCTTGACACTGTGAATAACTTGAGGTGATTCCTTAAACATTCTGTTAATGTACGTGCTTGGAAAATAATAGTTGTAAATAAATGCCCCTTTGTGAGTTGATCTACTAAAAAGTAAGTAAAGCCACAGCGCCAGGAAAATTAGATCCACCCATGAATCTGTCATCCTTGCATAGAGGAGTGCATAGATGACTAAAGCAATAGTTGGTTCAGAGGTGGAGATCGGATAATATCTGCCTCCTTGACATGATTAAGTCTGCGTGAGTGTGACCGCTTTCCTTACTGAGGTGTTTTTGTAAAACCACAATTTACAGTTGCTTGTTTCACAGAGGGGGGACCAGCCTGTGGACGCGGGTTTCTAGATATTATTTGCAAAATGCATGTCCAGTAAAACATGGTACAAGTACACAACAATAGAAAAGGTCCATGATGGCAACAGGAGTGTGGCAAAGTTTCTCCTTCATTAGTATTCGTCCCTTGGGGAAAACCTATTTTGCATGCCATAATGAGTTTGAAGGAATTAATAACCATCAGTTAAGCGGGATGTTCTATAATTGGAAGGCTGCGCATTTGGAACCATCTTTGCTCACAGAGGGAACACAATTGCAGCTAAAGCCTTTCTTTGACTCCATTGAAAGGATAATGCAGTGTGGACAGGCAAGTGAAGAGGAAAAATGAGTGGAAGTGAAAAGAGGAGTGGAGGTCCAGTATATGAGGGAGGTGAATTTAGGGAATGGGGAGGCAGGGAGAGTAGACATTACTGAAAGCTTTAAACAGACTTTAAAAGGTTTCTGTCTCTGCTCTCTCTCAGAGATACACATGAAATCACTCTTTTCACACCAGCACTTTTACCTGGGAATATATCAGTGATTCATCAGGATTAATCAGCTTTATCGTGATAAAGCTGACGCACCAATTTACCTGCACAAAGCCAAATAAAATTCCTGGGAAAATAGAAGGAGGGCTCAACATTACCACACCAATTAAAATCCACCCTGCTTGGTCACTAATATGAAAAATCAACGTAGCAAAGCAAAAAAGTGTTCACTTAAGGCTAATATAGAAGGCTGCATGACACATGCATGACAAAACCTTACATAATAATTCACCTAAATATATACAAAGATTTATAAAAGCTTATTCCAACAAGGATCAGCTTATAATGAGCAATTGGAAGCAGGTAAATGACGTACAAAATACAAAACTAATATAACCTAGAAAGGAATAAGGTTTCTACATTTTCTTCACTTTTGTCATCACAGAGAGAGGTGTAAACACAGTTGATTCAGCAACACAAGCATGGACAAGTTTGTGTCTGCAGCTAGTGTTATGGATCTGACAGACAATGTGCCGGGATATATCCAGAAAACATAGGAAGAATGGTATGGGCAAGAAAAAAAAAGCCTCTTGAGGCCGAGCATTGCAGTGATATTCCCACAGCTAAGCAACGGCGAGTGCAGAGTAAAATCAATATAACACCCAGACTCAAGTGGATTATTGCTTTTATAGCCGCAAAATACAATCAGTTACAATACACCAATGCCCAACAGGTAGTTTGATTTATTAATAAAACACAATGATAATTAACTATTTTTTGCTAAGCAGAATAGTTATGTTTACAAATGAAGTATTAACTACACTAAACATTAAGAATTCAGCTGTGTGCAGTCATGTGTATAATAAATGTTTGCCAACTGTTTTGGACAGAACAGGAAACTGGTAGCCATGAATTTAACCTTTGTGTGCAATTTGAGATCAGCCTGCATTACTACTACAGATGTGTTAACCCACATGACACCCAGCCCTCGCTCATGTGAGAAGACCCCAGAATGTTGTGCTATGCTATTAAACTCGCAGAAAAAAAGGAAATACACACATACTGCTTCATAACAAACTGCTTCATCTCCATTCTGGATAAGACACAGTAAACAACATTGTGCATCATGTGGGAGCAAATGTAGCTGGTCCTTCTCTGGTCTAGATAATAATTTAATTAAAAAACCAAAGCAAAGTAACAGTTTAGATCCACAAAAGCTCTTCAACTCAAACACTTCAAGCCAACCTCCGCCCTTTTCCATCTTTTACAGTGGAAGAAGAAATTCTAAAGCAAGAAATGTAAAGAAAGGTCACTATCAGAATCACACAAACACCGAGAAAGGTCACCACCACCAGAACAACACAAAGAGTAAATTAACACAAGCATGTTAATAAGTAAACCCATTATTGACCTTATTATAGAAAACAATTGAGGGATCACCAGAGACCAGCAGTGTGGCATTAGGAGGCTGTAGAGGCCACAGCAAAAGATTCCCTTGAGAAGAACAAGACACCACACACTAAACATTCATCAATGCGCATTTATAATTTATGGCTTTGAAAGCTCACCAACTTGTCATTAACAGGGAAAAGCTAAGGTCTGTGACTGGAAAATGAATACATTTGTCAGTTCTTGTATCCAGTGCTTCTATACAGATATATAATACCATGCGACACAATTCAAGAAACATTTTTAAATTTATTTTTGTAAACCGACATCTGCAATCACTCTCATGCCATATTTCAACGGTGCTTGTGAACGCATTTTTGTTCATTATGCTTTCATTATTCAGATTAAATTTCATATAAAAGCACTCCAGTCATTACATTGTGTAGTGTGTCACTGGCTCCAGCCCCAGGCTCATCAATGACTGATCCAGTTCCAGCACGCTGCACTCAGCTGGGCACCAGTCTTGTGAGCTATGCCCTGTGTCTGCTCGCTGAATGTGTCAAACCCAAACATGACACCACGTTCAATACTACACTCTACAACCATGACATATTCTTCCCAACCATGGCAGCAACAAAATCAATAATAGCACAATAGTCTCATTTCTGCGTTGAAAGAGAACACTTACTTAAAAGAGGGCACAAATTTCTCAGTGTACATATTTCACAGCAGCAGTCTAGAAAGTAAGAGGTGTGGAATTCTTCTTCCTGAATAGGATAAAAGGCTCTTCGATTGGATACTTGCAATACTACAAGGCCAAAATGGAAGTCATTTATCTTCTCAGATGATCAATCTGCTATGATCACAATGAGATCACCTCCAAAACTGATCAATACTGAAATCAAATGCCTACAAAAAGCAGCAAAAGGAGTATAACAAAGAGCAGAAAAAGAAGGAATGGAAATTTAACAGTATTAGAACAAGAATCAAACACATTTTGGCAAAGCCATGAGGAGAGAGAAGTGTGAGGTTGGGTCTAAAGACAGTGGCTGGCCTCATTTTGACACTATCAGGAATTGGGAACCACATGAGGAGCTCAAGAACAGTCAAAACAGGCCTATCATAATAAACACCTGGGAGCATTCTCTTTTACTTCCCAGTGCTAAGACAGAAGTTGGGAAATTGCTAAATATACACTGCCTCAAATGATTTGTCCACTTACTGTAGTAACAAGCAGTTTAAATATGTTTTATCAAACTCAAACATTCCTCAAACAGTAAAATTTCTTTTTTTCCAAATGAAGTATGTTTTAGGTTGAACTGACACATCATTTTACTATATATTTAATTGTGAATTCACTGTAAAACAGTAACAAACAATTAAAATAATATGCTTGCATGTCTCTTAAAACATCATCAAACACATTTTTGAAGCTAGAGTTTAAGCTATTGAGCTATTTTGTGTAATTGTGCATAACTATTTCATAAATAAAACAAATGCTACTACATTTTACATTCACCTACCGGTCACTCTTTCAGCAAGTCATGGTGGCTCTCTATTTATATGCAATTTCCACAAAGTGCCTATGCACACACTCGCACACACACACACACATACACACACACACCCATCCTCTCAGAAATGTGGAGGCTTCATAGGTTCGAGCAAAGTGGGTCATGTCACATCATTATACTTAACCAATCCCTGAGGAATGCGTCCTTTTAAATAGCCATCACCAATATGTCTTTTTGCTGCCCTGCTGAATGTGTCTTTCAACTCAGTCCTCTGCTGTTAGTTTGCTGGTCCTTTCAGCAGCCCGAGAACAGACTGCACTTCAGGTGCCCATACACAAGAAACAACTATTCAGCAAAGGGCTGCACATAATATCTCATTGGTTTGAATTAATTGTCTCATTTTTAGTCAATAGGTCTAAAGTATGTAAAAAATGGATTGGAATGGAAACAACATACAATACACATTGTCTTGCATAAATATTAAACCGCCTTAAAAGTCACAGGTTGCCTGGATTACAAATGAAACTTTGATCTTTTAATAATTTCTGCTGTCATATATTATTTTGAAAAAAAAATAATTCAAAGTCATACTGGTATCATGTAAAATGTTGTTTAAAGTTGTGGAAGTTTGAACACATGAAAGATATTGCCCTAACAGCTGGTTTCTATCTGTTAATCATAGAAAAGGTTCACCTTTTCTGGATTGAACACTCATTGTACCATTGGTCACTGTGGATCAGAAGGAAAGATGTGCTAATGAAAGAATATTCTAAAGAAATCACAAATAAAAATACACATTCCACAAAACAATACCACAAAATAATATACTTGCCTTTGGCTATTCCAGTCAGTTCTGTTTGAAACTAGAGTGAAGGTGCATCAATCAGTGATACAACATGCTCTTACGGGAGGGTGTAATCCAGAGTAATCTAGCTAAATTATGATCAGATGAGACAAAGACTGAGCCCTTTTGGTCAAAATTCAAAATGCTGTGTGCGGCACAATCTTTCTTTTCTTAATAATCACAGTCCCAACATTGAATTATGGGGGGCATCATGTTTTGGGGATGCTTCAGCTAGGACTGCATCTTGTTAAAATGGATGGATATATGGATGAATGGATGGATGGTGCAAGACAGCCTGCTTCAGTGTACTAAGAAACTAAAACATGGGAGAAACTTCAAGACAAGAATATAAAGCACAAAACCCACGCAACACATCTGTGGTTGAATAACAACAAGGTGAATGTTCTTACATGGCCAAGTCAAAGTCCAGATCTCAATCCAATCTGGGGCACTATTTGAAAAGTATGGCCCCCAAAGCATCATCCAACCAACTTCAACAACTTGGGGCAAATCTGTTAGGGGGACTTCCAAACAGTGTGCAGAACAACAGATGTTTACCAAACACGTTTCTGAATACTTATGCAAGCAACACTTTTCAGTTTTGTTTTTTAAATGCCTGCTGACAATTTTAAAATATACTTTAACAGCATATTTGTTTGCAATAAAAAATGCTGGCTAGAATTTATGTGAGGGTAATTTGTTATCCAGACAAATCTATTAACTTTTGAGAGGGTTCAATCCTTTTGCAAGACACAGTATTTCTGTTGGTTAGTTGGTATGTGCTGCAACAGGTATCTAATGGTAATGCCCTTGCACACATTTTCTCCTTAGCATACAGAAAAATGCAATGTATACAAAAGCACAGAAGTTACAGAGGTACCCATGATGCACATTAGACTATAGAGCAACGGTACTGTGGATAGATTTAATGTTGTTACAGAGGTTCTCAGAGGTTAGATTGACTTTATGCCAATTTGTTCTTTTTATTTTGTTGTGTATTCACAAAGTATTCCATTGTGAGAATCTTCCTACTGCTATTAGAGCTAGCTCAGCTAATATGTCTGCATCCTGCAGCTAACTGGATTTACTAACATCATTATTTTCATACAGCACTAGCCATAATTCAGTTAAATAATGAATACATCATTCATTTACATGTTCATAGTTAGTCAGTTTTCCCAAAATATTTACTCAGTTTCCCGTTGCTGACAAGGGTTGATGTTACCCCCAGGCACTCCTGTGTGTATCAGTGTGTGTGATTTGTTTCCGCTCATTTTTAGTATGTACAAAACAAAATCTTGATAAAGGAATTGTTTGCACAGTTTTATATACTCCATTACCATATTTTCTTGGAATGGGAGGGTTTAAAAGCGTGATCTTATTAATGACCCTATTCCTTCTCAATACTGCAAGACATGCCAAAGCCCCTCATTTCTATTGCCTGTTAGATTTCCAAATAAGGTTTTTAACACTGTTGTTACCACTGTTTTATCAATTGTAAATAGCTCTCTGTCCGCTAGCTGTGTTCCCTCCAGCCTTAAGCATATAGTAGTCCGTTCATTTCTCAAGAAACCTAAGTTCAACATTACCAATAAGTATCAATACATTAGTTAAAAGTATCATTTTCATCAAAAGTGTTAGAGAGGATTATGTGAATGTAAAGTTGATTTATTTAACGAACAAAAATTACATTTTTGACAAATTTCAATCTGACAAATTTCAGTCAGCACACCATAGCACCAAAACTTCTCTTATTAAAGTAACCAGCAACCTTTACTTACAGCTAATTGTGATGATTGTTTGCATTTGACACTATAGATTATATGCACTGCCACTACATCTCATATATAAGCACAAAATTTAGTATAATTGTTAGCACTAAAAACAGTGATCAGGGCCATCTTTTATCTCGTCCAGCATTGCATTGGATATTCCAAAACCTTTCTCAGCTCAATGAAAACAAGCCAGAAATACTTATTTAATCAATCCCCAATTTTCATAAACATCTTGGATGCCTATCTGCAAGTACCAAACCTACTGCTAGAAACCTGGGTGTAATATTTGACAGTGACCTTTCATTTGAAAAGTTGTGAAATCATGTTTATTTTCATTCACGTAACATCTCAGAAAGACTTTTCTCTCTCGGCCTGATCTTGAGAAGGTCCGTGCATTTATTTAATCTAATTTGTATTGCTGCAATTCTTTGTGGCTGTACTTGGGGCTGTGCCAAAAAAACCCCAGTTGGTATAAAACACAGCTGCTAGACTTTTAACTAATACTGGAAGACAAGATCACAGCAGCCCTGTTTTAACCTCTCTTTACTTGTAACCAGCAAGCTGTATAATTTTAAGGTTTTACTAACCAGTGCATGTTTTAGCTTCAAGCAACATTGCTGAATTGCTGCTCCCTTATGACCCAGAATATAGACTTAGATTCTCAGTCAGAGCTTGGGGTTCTTGGTCGTTCCTAAGTCCCAGCTCAAGAGCAAAGGTGTCAGGGCTCTATCCTTGTAAAGCACTTTGTAACTTTTTTTGTGTACACAAATTGATGCTTGTTATTATTAGTAGTAGTAGTTTTATTATTAAATAATAACAATAATAATAATTATTATTATTATTACTATTATTATTGTTGTTGTTGTTGTTGTTGTTGTTATCAATTGCCAAATATTTGGTCTTAAATCTAGCCTGAAAACTTTTTATCCATTATAAGTTGAATGTGAGACTGTTTAGTAAACAAGTCATTTAATTTCCATGGGGATTTCATATTTCCAGTTTGGATAATAGAAAAATAATGTAACAAAGGTATAGACTATATAAGCAGAGTGAGAGAGCTTCCCAGATTAAGCAGAATTGTCAATATTCACATTGCTTGCACTGCAGGTGAGAAGAAAGTTAAATGCTCCATGGAAATAAAGTTTGTGATAAGATTACATTTGCATAATCCCTAACCAAAGACAGAAATGTGACTATGACAGATTTAGAATATAATCAACAGTGTGAGACTTAGGAAGGAGGAAGCTCTACATTTCATTGTGAATTACCGAACTGCCTTCTCCTTACACGCACTGAATCACATGGATCCTCTCTTTAGTTGTAAACTTAACATTTCTTGAAATCAAAACATTACTTCATACTACGAACCTACTTTTTTCTCTTTCTCTCTCTCGCTCTCTCTGCATCTCTCTCTTCTCTCTCTTGTTGTCCCTCTTATTCATTCTCTCTCTCTCTGTCTCTCTCTCTCTCTGTCTCTGTCTCTCTCTCTCTCTCTCTCTCTCTCTCTCTCTCTCCCTCTCCCTCTCTCTCTTTTCTC
>JBBIGA010000007.1:13733768-13751680 GCA_037576975.1 Alestes dentex | reverse complement strand
TCTCTCTCTCTCTCTCTCTCTGTCTCTCTCTCTCTCTCTCTCTCTCTCTCTCTCTCTCTCTCTCTCTCTCTCTCTCATGTTGTGATTCCACACACTGCTCTAAAATCGATTGATACACTTGCCGCTATCTTGGAACGCCTGCTCGCCACTCTAGAAAGCTCGGCAGTACCTTTGATGAATATATTCAGTAATCCAGTCAATCGCTGGTATTAATGTTGTTTGGCTTGCTGAAATAGCTTTGTTTGTGGGTTACTGCCCTATTTGAGCAATGAAACAGTGACACATAGGGCTGAGGGATTCGGAATGGTTTTAGCCAAACAGATAAGAGGTGTTCAAAGGGAATGACAGAAGGGAATAAAACTGTGGCAACTATGCGAATGTTGACTCACATTGGCATCATCTTCAGCACAGCACATCATTTTATAGCTCACAAACATGTGCTTGGAATTGATAACAAAAAGAGGACTCCCAGAAAAAAATGGCCCCCAGAAAAACAGCATGGATCTGTGTGTTATAGTGGCACACCATTGGGGGTCCATGTTTTGCCCACAAATGCATTCTTCCTTATGTAAAATTTGTGTGTGTGTGCTTGTGAAAGGTCACACTGTTCAATTAGAACAAGTGTAGTTTTTATGTAACTGAAAACAATAGCAATAGCATGTCCATTATTGTTATCAGCTGCAAAAGTAGTCCACCTCAGTGGCACAGCAGTTTTATCTGTAATTTTTTTATTTTTAATTTACACCCTATCTTTCTTAGGGTGAATGAGATTTTTGCCAGTGTTTATTCAACTTAGCAACTGTGGCTATGCAGGAATACATCTCTGGATGGAGCACGGATAGGTCAACTGAATTAAAAAAAATCCTAAAGGCTCACTGGATTTCATAAAAAAGCTCCCTACAAATTCTTATGAGTGCAGTCAAAAGTTCATGTTAGCTTCCCAAAACCTTAATAAGAGACCTTGCACAAGGCCTCAGATGAGTGTGAAAGTTTAATGGGTAGTCAGAAGCTCTATGTAATCTACTGATATACAGGGTAATTATAGGCTGTGGCATCTAAAGTTCCTGATCAGACAGGCAAAGTCTCTTACTCTTGAAGAGTGTATGTGTGTGTGTGTGTGTGTGTGTGTGTGTGTGTGGTGTGTTAATCCTACTTCATGAAGTGGAAAGAAACTGCCTAATCCCTCATTTTTGGATCCTTCATAGAGTGTAGGGCATGCAGAACTACTCTCCCCACCTGACACCCATCATAGTGACTAGGCGGAGATTCAAAGATGAAATATCATCCATCTCAATTTGCTTGTAGGGAGGAAAAAAAAACATACCCAGAGAAATTAATTACAACCCCAGTTAGCTTGATGCCGCTTTAGAGAAGAGATTATTTATGTGGAAAATAGGATGCTCGTACTGCCTCTTTCTTTCCCCGGATAGTGACAGTTTGATGGCTATCAGTGTCAGAGCATCCACCCAACGTAACGAGAAGCATAGTGTAGCGTAACAGGCTTGTAGGACACATTCCATCTTTATCACAGACGGAGCTGTGATGCAGGAGACAGAGGGTAGGCTCTGGGGGTTGTGAGGGAACAGGGAATATCTCGAGGCCTGCACTACCCCTGTATACCTCCATACTTCCAAAACTTGTGCTCAATAGTGTTGCAATCCAGTCTATACAGTAAATTAATTATTCATATTTTCTACATTTCAATTTCGGAACTTACTTCCAAGGACTGTAACGTGGGTGGACACAAGAATCTGATATACCTCAGGCCCAGAGACCGACAGTAGTGTATCACACCGCTAACAAATGCAAAGCAAAATATCCTTCAGCAAAAGATAATGTCCTACAGTGTAAGATAACACATTGATTACAATACCTCAGTCCCAGGACGATCACAACAAGCAAAAATGGCAATATAAGCCAAAAATAATCAGAAGTCCGAATGATCTCGGAGCCTCTGGCTTAAGCTAGTGAGGGTGTCCATGAGAAGGTGTCAGGCTGTATATGTTTAGGTTTTGATATCTACTTGAGGGAAAAGATAAATAGCCAACAGTGAAGAAAAACTAAGCATACATCTGGTCATAAAATCAGGCTTTTTTTTCTTGGATTAGGTCTTCATATCAGCTATGAGAAAATGACTTTACAATAGACTATATATTGACCTTTACTATGAAAAAAGTTACCCTGTATTCACTCTTAAGAAATCAATATCACAATCTTGTCAATAGACCAGTACTTGCACTCTAGCTGCAAGAAAGAAATTTGAGCAGAGAGCTAATGTTGCGTAACCCACAAGCTCATCCACCATGTTTCCTGTTCCTTTAGCCAAATATCTCCAATCTGTTTAATTCCCAGTTCTACCATATTATTTGCACCTTCCATTTTCAGATCTGCACTTCTTCAAATAACTGTTACCTTAATGGTACTCTTTACTTTTACTGGTGAGTAATACATCTAAAAAGGAGAAAAGGCTTGAGAACACCACTGAAGTGCTTGCAAAAGGTCATTGCCTTTTGCGGTCATCCAAGGCATTGTCGAACACTCGCTGTTTCCAAAATGCCAGGCTCTTTCCAGCACACCTGAAGCATTGTGAATCTCCCAAAGATTTGGAAATGTCAACCATCCTCCTCAGCATATATATCTCTAAACTGCACTCCATATCACAACACACAATCTGCTCCAGTCAGGAATTCTATCAAAATATCCTGTAACAGTGAAACCTTCCAAAGGACAGCCCTACAAACTGTATTACAGTTTACAGGCTTATTTTCATGTTATGGATTTATTTTCATCTTCACCTGACATGTTTTACACAAAAGGCTCCATGGAGCAAAATCTTGCAGCTAGCTTTCAGCTGCAGTTGTATGAAACCTTGTTCAAACAGGCCTGTGGAGAAAAAAGTCTTGGTGCAGATCACTCTGTAAGAGTGAGTCTAACTAAAAAGCAAACATTCAAGGGTCAAGTCCACTGCCCACACATTGAAAAGCTGAACCTAAAGAATGTATCTGACACCCAGATTAATGGGATTCTCTTTGCGTTCTAGCTAAAAGCACTCTTTACGCAGTCGTGAATACACCCGGGAGCAAGAGCTCAGGATCCTCAGCAACAAAGCTGACAAAATGGCTCTGAGCGCACCGGAACATACTGGTGTTAGCACAGCTAATTTCATACCTGCTGAGGTGGGCATTTAGCCGCTCTGGCCGTATGCTCTTTCATTTCTGTTTTTGGATGGTAGCATTTTGTGAATACACTGCAGCATAAATCTTATTACAGCTTCTGTTCCTTTCTATGTCCCACCCAAACATCCCCCCCACACGAGCAGATCGATTTGCCTAACAATGCTAAGAATCCCTCCTGCTTGACTCCTTCACCTTGGACCAACTTGGCCAGAGCCTGAAAAATGCTGCCTTCTCCTTTTTTAATGAGGATTCTTTTTGAACTTGGCCATGGCGTATTGATTTTCCACTCACAGGCAAGTGTGTGATATGATCTCGGCAGTGCGGACGAAGATGTGGTAGAGAAGAAGTGCCCTGATGTGATTTTCTTTCATTTCTTAGACGGTTTGGCCCCTGACACCCCAAGTATTGTGTGGTAATCCTCGTCCGCTTAAGAGATCAGCCTTGGATCTAATGAGATATGAATATGTGGCTTGTGAGGCCCATCGACTTCTTGTGGGGCTCTCAGTAAATGATCAGCCTATCTCTCTACGGTGGAGATTAATTAGGGCATGATTTTTTGCATTAATAGAAGATTATGGGGGAAAGGGGGAGTCGGTAGGCCAGGAGTAGATCAATCCTGATTTTTTTTACTTCTGGATGACAATTCCTTGGGCTTGGTTCATCTCAGCACCTAGTATATTGTGTGTTTTCCAAACACTCTCTGCATCTAGCACCAAGGCACAATTCCTGAACAGCCCAAAATAGAGATAAAATGATAAAAAAAGAAAATGCTGAAGCATTGAAGCAGTCACTGCCTGTTTTGCCTGAAGTCTGTTTTATTTCAAAAGAAGTTTATTTTCCTGTGAACAGACCATGGGTGTTGGTTTCACAGTTACAAAGAGGCCTCCATGTTTCCACAAGACTGCAATCCTAGGCTCAGAATAATCGGACAGGTAAGAGCTATTCTAGTCCAGAGATGCAGAGAAATCTGTCTTTTGTGAGCCAAGAAGAAGGAGGTTAGCATTGCAAAGCCGTCCCCCATTTAAAGGGAAGTGCTTCCATCATCATGTCGAGAATTATTCCCAGCACATTTGTCATCTTGTTCAGAATTCATTTCCCTGTGAATTGGGGCCAGGACCCTATTATTCGTTTGAATATTTCGAAAGGTGGCTGAATAAAATTGAACCGATACTTTTTTTTTTTTGCAGATATGAGCAATGGCTTTGGTTACAAATCCAGAATGAATATTTCCCCCTATTTCTTTATGAAACTGTAGCTGGGGTGTTTGAATGAGGGAAATGCAGCTGAACATGCACCGAAGATAATGAGAAAACAAAGGGTAGCAAATCAAATTGACAGAAATTCTATTTTCTGGTGGAGAAAACAGAAACGCCAAGTGTGTGTTGAATTATAATGTCAGGCCAAGATGGCTGAGATAGAGAAGGTTCTGTGCAGCGCAGTCATAAAAGATGAAACACCAAGCATGATTTATCAGTAGAATTTGCGAATTGCATTGTCTTTCATCAGCTGCCTTCAGTGATGCACAAGACATAATGCCTGTGTGTGCACGACATATACATACATACATACATACATACAAACACACGTGTGTGTGTGTGTGTGTGAGTGTGCTCCTGATGAAAACCTCGCACATTTTGTCCTGTAACAGGATGACGGTCATAGTTTCCTGCCCAGCACTGCTGCTGATGCTGCTGGCTGACTGGCCGAGCTGAGTGAATGGTCGGTCTACGGCTGTGCTTTGTGACTAATGAACTCCAGCTCAGCCGCAAGGTCACGAACAGGTGGGCTCCATGGCAACGGCGGAACCTTTATCTAACGCTGGGCAGGCAGTTGTGAGGCCACCTTCTTCTGGAAGGTTCTTTGGAAATCTTTGAGATGGAACAAAGGGTGATGGATGCAGTGAAACGAGC
This sequence comes from Alestes dentex, assembly GCA_037576975.1. Lineage (NCBI taxonomy): Eukaryota > Metazoa > Chordata > Actinopteri > Characiformes > Alestidae > Alestes > Alestes dentex. Next base: position 13,746,594 of record JBBIGA010000007.1, on the reverse strand, counting down.
CGGCTGTCTCAGTAATGAACTTGTTCCCAGAGAATTTTCAGACAGGGACAGATGACAGGCATGGTTAGCCCTTTCCTATGCATATAGAAAACCAAGCAGCCTCTGCTATATCCACACAGTAGGACAGATCGCCCTAGTATATATTGCCCCCACTGAAATGCACATTAAACAGTAACCTACTTTAACATGCAAAACCCCTCGAGGATCCCTAAACTATGAGCAGGCCTATGGACGCTGTATATATCAGTAACTGCAGTAACATCATTTGTAAAGAATGCCCCTAAAGCAAAGAAGCTCCTTTATAGCTGTGCTGAGTCTTTTTTGATTTAGTCAAATCTTGGACATTTAGACTTAGCAGATCAAGGGCTCAAATGTAGAGCTAGAAAGAAATCTTTTAACCAAGAGTGACAGTTTCCCCACACAAATCTATACATAATCTAAATACAAAGGGTATATTATCACATTTTTAGTTGTAGTTTACTGAATGTCATAACTGAGGGATTGAGTTACTGATTTACCCTTCACAATTAATTCATGCAGTACAGCATAATGGCCATTTTTACCTGTGCTGAATATGAATTAAAATAATTATTTTCACAGATGGAGAATAATAAACCAAAAGATCACCTCTGACAGCTCAATCATGACTGCACTCTGTGAAAAAAGGAATAACAAAATAAATAAAGCTTTTTAATGGGCATTTGGCTTTTGTGTTGGTTTTTGCGTGTTTCAATCTGCCAGTTCATATCAAAAACCATATGAACTCTCTGATTCATTCTTACTCAAAACATCGCCAGTCAGGACCAGCATGCTGTCCTATCTGTTCTGAGTTCAGCGGCTGTAAGAAACGGTAATATTTTGGCTAATGGAATCATTTCCCAGCGAGTTGTAGCAGACTTTGTAGTGTAGCATTTTTCAGTATACATGCTATGATGGCTCCCACTAGAGGAGGAGGCCATGTCATCAGGTATGAACCATCAAATCCATTAAGCTCCAGCTAATATATTAAATGACATTTCAAACTGAATCAGCTCGCGACAAGAAGAGTGCTTCCCCCCGGGCTGTGTCTGTGAATCTGCTATGACAGCCAAACCAAATTCCATGATAAATGGGAAGCCAATAGCAGTTGTATTCTTCTCACCTCTTCTCCAGTCGTCTATCTTCTTCCCTATCCTTTCAGAGGCTGTTCTCTATATCTCTCCTATTCTTTTTCCCTCTTCTCATTCTCATTGAGTGAGTGCTGTACAGAACAAATGGTTTCATTTGCAATGATACTGATGAGGCCCTCGCAGGGAAATATTGTAACGGCTGAATTAACCTCTCACTCTTGTCTCCTGCTCTTTACGTTTAGAAAAAACGTCTGCTTTTAGTCGCCTGTGACTGATATTTCCCTTCAGCTACGCGCACAGAAACACATACGCGCACGCACAAAAAGTCTCTCTCTCTCCTTCTCTCCCTATCTCTCTCTCTCTCTTTCTCTCTCACTGCATAGGAACTACAGTGATGTCCCCATGCCATCGTCTGCCCCAACTTTTAACTTAATACTTTAGCCCGAGACAGAACATCAAAGATTTGTTCAAAGAATGTTAAGAGCCCCAAACGGAATAACAAAATCACCTCGGAAATAAGCAGTGACAGTAACCCTTTATAAATATTCATAAAAGCCTTTAAAAGCAAGTAATCACTTTCGCTGTTCTGCATAATGCTACGTATTTATTCAAAACGGCGGGGCGTGTGGGGAAAAATTGCTGCGTTTGAGCGAGCAGTGTTTGTGGGACTGCAATAAGCTGCAGAGACCGAAACCCAGACTATATGGCACACAAACGCTAAATGTTTGGGGTTTCTGAGCGGAGGTGGGAAGCCGAGTGGCAATGGAGCGTGCGTGGGGTTTGTGTGTGTGTGATTGTGAGGCTAGAAAAAAAGTGTGTCTAACATTCACATAGACATATTATGGGTGTTAATTCATGAGGAAACAGCAGCACACCAGCTACTAATTAAGCCTCACACTCTCTGTAGGAGTGAGATCAACATCTGAGCATATCTGTAGCGCACACACATACACATAACAGTAACAGTCATTTTCTCTCATCTCTCTTGTCCCAGTCTCTTTGATGAGTGTAATGTTTTACATAATGTGGCACCATTTAGGCATACTATCTGAAGACTCTTCCCAAAGTTGTGCTCAGCAGCCAAGTTTGGCCCCTGAGGATATTTGATTTAGCCCACCTGGGTTATAATGTATAGCTTATGGTTTTGCTGTCTAGTATGTTTTATTCTCCCTGTACTAATTGCAGATCTGTGGGAAATGCATGGGATTGCTTCTGACATGCTTCTGACATGCTTCTGACATGCTTCTGACGCAAAATGCGCAAGGTTTTCATCAGGAGCGCGCGCACACACACACACACACACACACACACACACACACACACACATGTGTATTCTGACAGTCCCCTGAACAGCTTGAAAACCCCAGTCTGAGAGTCTGTAAAATGTTAGCTTAAGAGCTCAGTTATCCTTAAGTGCTTATTATACCTTATTTGAAAGTAGAGGCTTTCTTTTGAAATAGCATATGTGACACTGTTGTAAAAGCATGTATTATATATTGAAATGAGCCTGAACATACACACTTCTCTTGTATCTAAATTTGCAAGTATTTAGCTTGGTTTTCTAATGGTTTTGTCTTATTTAGAGTGTTAGTTGTTTTTTTTCTTATTTCTTGAGAATTTTTAAATACTTTTTTCTCCTTTTCTTCTCATAATTTTTTTTATTTAATTGTTGTTATATCTCGCATTCTGACATTTCTGATTATATCTGCTCCCAGTAAGGGAAAATAACATCAGTTGCAATACTGCATCTATGAGAACTTGAGGAATCGGGAGGGTACAGGTGTTATTTATTTATGCTGTGGCCGGACCTAGACCAGATTGTAACACACCAGAACATCATTCTAAACCCCCTTCTCTACCTCACTGAGAGAACAAGTACTTTATACAATGTAAAACAGTTTAATACAACATAAAAACATTTTTATAGTTAAAGTACAACATACATATAAAGTACTGTAACGAAATCAGCCTGTTTAATCCTAAAGATTAAAGAGACACTGGATAACTATCTTGCAAAGATGACTTGCAGCTGTCTTGGGTGCTTCCACAGAACAAACGTCCTATACTTCATGAAAACAAACATGCCCCGAGTTCCTACAAATATACATCTGACATGGAAAAATATACGACTAAGGTACTGCTATCTAGACTTTGCATTCAGTTAATCATTCTTCTGAGGGCTCTCATATCTTCTTTATGAGTGTACCATCTTGTCCACCACAAATGTTAGACTTAGGCACCCAAAGACACTGAGATTCTCTGGTCCTCTATTCATACCCTCCAGAGGCTTGTGACTAACTTTTTTTTAGTTCTTTCAGCACAGTGCCAATTCAGACCACCCACACAGACCCGTCTCCACCTGTTTGGGTTTAAAGCTTTTCTTTGCAACACCCCCAACACTCCCCACACACAAACACACACACACACTCGAAAGCATAAGCGAGAACTCCCACACACTCTAGCCACCTGAGCTGAGAAACCCACTCGGACAGCAGGAGATGTGTGTTGGCTCTAGACAGTTTAATGACAACCCTGCGTTTATTGATATGCTGCCTCACCCACACAAGATAATGATGTGTGTCCACACATGTGTGTTTCTTATAAGCTTAAGCACTGTCAGTCTGTGAAGCCATTCACTGTGGCATCGTTTTGCACAATGGAAAAGGCAGAGTATATGTGACAGACTGTCACAATGTGTTGCCACATTTGACATTACATGGGCCTAATAACATACTGTATTTGAAAAAGTCTAGGTAGTAGAAAATGATCTGTCAGCTCTCTCAGCTCAAGGATGCTCGTTTCAGCATGGCTGCGGTGTTCGATGACAATCACACAAGCTGTTTGTATATGGTCAACAAGACACGCGACTTTGCTCAGAGTCGTACTAGAAAACAATACAAATTGTCCGCAGTACCTGCTCATTCAGACAGTGTAGCCTAACCTTTGTAAATGTTACACGAGGCATACATGAACGCTGGAGGCGGGGTGGTGCTTTCAGAAAGAGCACACATTGTCTAATCAGAGCATGTGGAGCCTGCAGGGAGATGAGAGCTTTCTAAATTAAGGTTGCAGCCTAGCAGAGATCTAAATCTGAGGAGCATACATTGAAAGAAGAGGGCCACAGGTTGGCCCAATGGGCAAGCCGAAGAAAAGCCCAAGCACAAAAGACTCTCACGTCCTCAAATATCATAATCCACTTCAGAGCAGCAGGCTTCATGATGAGTTTACGTCTCAATTTCACCAGACCTGAAACTGCCCAAATTTCATCATGCATTTCAATGGCAGCTCCATCCATCAGACATTAAATCAGTCAATACAGCAAGGCAATTCATTAATCACCTTGTAAGTCAATGACCAGCCTTCTACCAATCTACCTAACCTTCTATGTTTATGGACAGTTGGGTCAGTTTGTTTGTTTTTTCACAGTGCTGGGTAGTTTTTGTAAAGTTTTTGAGTAGTTGCTGGCTTGGAGACTGATTGGGCTCTTTTGCATTTCGGAGTGATAATGCATTTAAAACAAACAAACAAAAAAACATCCCCCAGGGAGTTTCCCACTGCATTTAATTGGTTCTTGAAGGTATACATTCTTTTCAGACTCCCTTCACTTTAACTTATTTTAGAACTCACTCTTAAAGTCCTCAAAGGTTCTTTAAGGATTTTTTCATGAAGTATATTTCTCTATCTTAAACCATATTAATCTACCATCCACCTCGAGTGCTCTCCCAGGCTATCTAGCTGGCCGCCTGCACATGTGCCCTGCCATGTCTTCTGCCTCCACTCCATTCAAATAAAGCATGTCCCACAATGCATTTTTAATAAGGCACAGATTAGGAAACTGGATTTAGAATCAGTGGGAATGGATTAATATTTCAGCAGAGAACCAATTTCCCTTCAAAATTGAAAAGACTGAGAATAGAGTCAGTTTTGTCTCACAAGTTTGGGAGGGGTCAAGGGAATAAAAGGGAAAGGGGAGCTCCAAGAAACATAATTGTCTTCCATAATTCATAAGTAAAACTTCTGCGGCTTCAGAAGATGAGTGTGGATTGGATGTCAGTGCACTTCGGACTTTAAACACACATGACAGGAAAACAAGAAATAATAATAAAAAAAAAGTCCTGTCAGATAAAGAAGGACAATCACTTGAAATGAACCAGTATGTAAGTGTTCATTGTTTTCATACTGATGTCCTTTGGCTTTTTTTTTTCTTTTTTTCCTCCAGTTACTACCTATAAAGTTTTTGTTACTATGCCATAAACCTTACTTTTTATCACCCTCCGGGGAACTTACATTTATATTCCTTACAAACTGTGCAGCACCTGACTGTGGACTGCAGCGAGGACACTACAGGTTCACAGGATCAGATCCACTTAGCGCTGAAGCCCTTATAGCCTTTAGAAAAATCCAGAGCTTTCACAAGAACAACAAGACAAGCCAAGGAAATCCAATAGGCCAAATGAATAATTGAACAAATCCTGTCAAAAGTCTTGTGCAAATGTGTCAAATTTACATTCAGTCAATAGTTTGAGCAGTTGCTGTGTCAACTGTATTTAAAGTAACTGGAAACAAAGCATTGTCCTGCCTAAATGTATCTCAAGAAGGCCCGAGGCACAAGCAATAGAGCGGCAGGACACCGTTATCGACAGAGCCATCATAATTCAGAAGGTAATTACAGCGCAGGCCCAACACAACACACATCCATACACACAAATACACACACACACACACACACACACACACACACAGAGAGAGAGAGAGAGAGAGAGAGAGAGAGAGATTCAATGACCTCCTGCTGAGAAAAAGCTCCAGGTAAGGCTTATCCTGCTGGAGGAATATTGGATGAGAGCAAAAGCGCTATGTGCTAACGGGTCTCAAGATGTTAGAATGAGTCAAACAGATACAGCAACAGGAACAATGCCCTTAATCAGATGCTTCTCATTCCTTTCTGCTGTACAGTGACTAGGTTAATGAGGGCGTTGCTTGGGAATGACTGCCACATGTTCTGTGATTAGCTTTCACAACACAGTGTAACCTTGAAACCATGCTCTATTGTTGGGTTCAGCCATCCAGGAGAAACTTTCCATTTTATTTCTAATCACATCCTAATTAATTTTGCTGTCCCATGCATGGCTGTCATTTTTCTGTGATTTGAAATGATCACTGAGTAAAGTCACCATCCTATCAATTAGTATGTGCAAAGCAGATTGCTCTAACTACCCAAGCCACTCTGATTAAAGTGCAGCACTATGAATCCTTGATTCTGGATTCTTGGAGCTATTTTATCAGCAGCATGGCTCTTTTAGAATTGCTCTGTGATGCACTTATTTATGTGAAAATGCAAAATGACAGAAGCATAGACATAACCTAAAAGATTTAGTTTTTTTGCTAAATGTATATTTATATTTTAAAAATCAACAAGATTAATCATATCACCTCAGAAATATGCTATACATCCCGTTCACGTACCATCCTTGAGCTATTCAAACAGATGTGACACAAATGGACATGTTATACTTACCCCATAGACGGGGTAAATTGTTACAGGCTGGGGGGCTGAAACAGTAACTAAAATGTCTGGTAAACTAATATAAATTGACTTCAAAATGACTGCACTTAGGCCTGGCTAGCTCTCACTGTTCTAAGTGGTACTATATTACAGTCACCAAGAGGGTGATTAAATTTACATTGGTGTGGTTTATATATCTCAAGTAATCAAGTCAAGTAGGTGTTTATTATCATTTCAGCCATATACACAGTACCCAGTGAAAGTAAACAATGTTCCTCTCTGACCATGATAAAACAGAGCAAAAAACAGAACACCACAAGATTATACAAGTGCAGGCAGGACAGTACAAAGAGAGAGTGCAAAAAAAACCCAAAAGTAACAGAACAATAATTTGTAGGACAACATGCAGTGTGCATGAATAATGCACAGTATTATGACATTCAATAAATGTGCAAAAATGCAAAGGACTGTGAAGACTGAGGTAGACAGTACTACATAACTGTGAAAAAATTCAAAAGTAGCAGCAACAGGATTAGAAAAAATGCACAGTAAGTGAATTACTAATAAATAAATATACTGTATTTACAGTGGCAGTTGGGATGTAATTTTTTCTTGTTTGTGGTGGAACACTTTAGTGTGTGTTTAGAATGTGTGTGTGTGTGTGTGTGTGTGTGTGTGTGTGTGTGTGTGTGTGTGTGTGTGTGTGTGTGTGTGATGTATAGTTTTGTTATTCAGTTCTGATTTAGAAGTCTGATGGCATAGGGTAAGAAACTGTTCCTCATCCTGGTAGTTGAGGCCCGGTTGCTGTGAAACCTTCTGCCACACGGAAGGAGGGAAAAGAGGTCACAGAATCCACAATGCTCTTGGCTTTGCAGATGCAGCATGTGCTGTAAATGTCTGCAACAAAGGGGAGGAAGAGACCCCAATGATCCCAACATAACGTCTTTTTTGTCCGAATGGGTGAGGGCCAGTTGAAGGGTGGTGGAGGTGGCATCATCCATTGAACAGTTGGGACAATAAGCAAACTGCAGGGGTTCCAGTGTTGAGGGCAGCTGTGATTTTATATACCTCATGACAAGCCTCTTAAAGGACTTCATGATGACTGGTAGTCTGGGACAGTAGTCTTTGGACTGCTTTCCCCCTTGATGTCAGGAAAAAGGTTCAGAAGTATCCGTACGACCACTACCAGATATCACAACAGCTTCTTCCCACAAGCCATTAGATTCCTGAACTCAGAGCCTGCATGTAACATCAGGGGTCTGAACAGGGTCTGACCTTATACAGAGACTGCTGTAAGAAATGCACATGACACTTTTAACTATCCTATACTCACTGTACCGACACTTTCCAAAAAAATCAATAAAAACGTGCGGCTAAAAATTTGTAAAAAACTGCTCTACCTCAGAATACATACTTATTTGCACTACCTGCCTGTTTTTGTACTTTGCAATGTTTTGCTTAGATGCTGCAATATAATGTTGCAGCAGTTTTTGATTCTGCACTTTGTCTGTCTGTTTTACACTATTTACTTCAGAGAACGCTATTTCAACCCTCTGTGTACTTGCGTATGTGGTTGGGCTGACAATAAACTCTTTTGAATCTTTTGCCAGTCACTGACATTGTGTATCCTTCCAGGTTGGTGGAGGTTGTAGCATCCTTAACCATGTCCCAGCCAGTGTGTTCAAAACTATCCTGAAGAGCAGAGATGGATCTTGGCGGCCAGATTTTCATCTGCTTCAGAACAGGCTTCGGACATCTGACAAGCAGTCTGCATGCTGATATCAGAATGACAAAGATGTGGTCTGAGTAGCCAAGGTGAGGACAGGGTACAGCATGGTATACACCAGCAATTTTTGTGTAGAGAAAGTCCAGCACATTTGCCTACCTCATTAGTCAGTAACTGTAAAAACACTTCAGATGGTAGAAAGTGAGAGGCACAAAAGACAGTAATTGACTTAGATGAGTGGAAAACCATGGGAGAAACCTGCTAGAATGATGTACTCTTCCTCTGTCGAATAGCAGCTTGGCTTGACTTGCCTTTTTCAGTTTTCCATCAGGCAAATCTGGAATGTGGTATCAAGTACCCAGTACTACTTTTCATACCTATTCTACTGTGGTTACAAGCAAGCTGAGTAGGCACTAAATGTCACATGACAATACTACAGGTTACTGATTGGTTAGATTGAATTGAGGGGTATCCATTAGTATTGTCTATTGCTACTGTACTGAAAATGACTTCATGACAGTTTCTTGTGGCATCACAAACTACACTGACTGCAGTGTAAAAGGAACAAAGTAGCAGGTAATAACAAGCGAGTAAAGTCAAAGACAGTCGAATTTACATTTACATTTGTCATTTAGCAGATCATAAATTGAGCGAGTACCCTGCATTGAAAAAGTATCTATAGACTGACCTATGCCCTATCTGCTTATTACTAATGGTTTCTTAAATATATAAAATACATATATTCAACCAGACAATGGAGTGATTGTTTTTTTATAGTAAACATAACCATTGATCACTGCTTTGTGTTTGAAAGTAGCACTATGCCCAGAGCTGATAACTACACACATACCCAAAGGTTTTATGCTGAAAAAGTTATTAAAGTAAATAATTAAATTTAATCTAAATTAAAGAGATCATAATTAACAAGAACATAATGAGTCTCTTGGAATCATTACATGAGTCACTGTGCCTTTATAGGTTCTTCCCTAATCCTACAAAAATAGAAAATAAAATGAAGATATTAACAATCGATGAACAATGGCCAAAGAAGTGGCTTGATCATGGAGGCTGCAACACATAACTTTCCAGCTTCTAGCGCTATTAAGACTTAGACCACAATTTTCAATGGTCTAACTATGTTTGTGATTTTGTTATTGTGTGTTTTTAAGTTTGGTGTTGTGTGTATGGTTTTGTTGTTGTATTTCTGAATTTGCTGTTGTGTATTGCAGTTATGTGCCAAATACAGGCAAAAGTATTGGCACCCTGAACTTTCAGATAGTCCTGCTTCGTCCGAAACCCACCAAACTTCATGTGATACCTCAGGCCAACTTCCCCGAAACACAAACATGGTTGGTGATGACCTGCACTTGTCTTTTCCTTGTCTTTCGCTCATCCCTTTTTCCCTATTCACTTCCATTCATTTTTAACCTCATTGATATAAATGCAGTTTCAGAAGAAGAAACTTTCAGGCTCCATACAGTGACCAAACCTTATGAAACTTTATAAGAGACCTCAGGCCAACTTCCCCGACACACAAATGCGGTCGGTGATGACCTGCATTCGTCTTTTTCCTTGTTTTTCGCTCATCCCGTTTTTTCCCACATTCACTTCCATTCATTTTTAACCCCATTTGAAATAAATGCAGTTTCAGAAGATGAAACTTTCAGGCTCCATACAGTGACCAAACCTTCTGAAACTTTATATGAGACCTCAGACCATGCCCCCAAAGACACACCTGTTTAAACTGAACAATATGGCCGAAAGTACTGGGACAGAGCTGTCATACAAAAGTATGTGAACAAAAGTATTGGGACACACACACTAATGTTAATGCTATGCTAATGCTAATGCTAACAGTAATGCTATCCTTATGCTATGCTGATGTTAATGCTCACGCTAACGCTGATGCTAATGTTAACGCTAACGTTGTTCTGCATTTGAGCAAGCACACTGCATTTTCTCTGCGGAAATGCAGTCTAGTTTTAATTATTATCTGTGCTGCTGCATTTTGTACAAAACTGTTTTCTCAGGAAACATAGGCAACCCAGTGGAATCAGTGAGATACTCTGGACAATGTTCTAGTGGAAAACTTTGTGTCAAATTTGGAGGGATTTTGACTATTCACAGAGAGATTTAATTAGTGATGTGTCTAATGCTGTATACTTTTTTTAATTAGAAGCTTTTCACAAATTTTAGAAGAAAAATCACCATGTAATGTATTAGCAGGGGTTTTTAGGCCAATTAATTGGTCTATAGTTGAAAGTGAATTGCCTTTTTTATTACTTAGACTAGTTAGGCATGACTGTCAGGATCTACATATGGCATTATTGTAAAGAGAAATCTACTGGGATACATTTTATAGTGTATATACACATTATAATATACTCAGAATAGTATAATATACCTACCATTTAGATTTACTCCATAAGACTTACGATTACTCTTACATTGCTGCATCTCCTCATTAAGGACATTTAAAGTAACTGAGGTTTTCTTCCATTTGGCTGGTGCAAGAATGTTAGGAGCTTCCTTTAGTCCAGCATCAGGGTTAGGATGTAATAGAATAGGTGTAATCGCACTACATATTCACAATACAAAAAAGATATATCTGTATTCAGTTCTCATCACATTTTACAAGGCAGTACTTAGAATATGTTTACTGTTTAGAATATGTTTAGAATGCATTTTGAAAATATCTGCTATGACATAAAATTGTTTTAAAAATCTTTTAAAAGATACTTGTTTTATGTTGGTTTTTTAAATCATCACATGCACACTTTTCCCTTTGCCCAAAATAGGGCAGTGGTAATTTGTAGATTAGCAAAAAAAATCAGTAAATTGTAGATCAATCAAGCTAGGGTTAGCTATAAACCTAGTGTCATGTCCCTGGTCAGCAGCCACTAGAGGTCGCTCTTTCTGTTTGTATGAACTCTCATTTTGACGTTCTACACTGGCCAGGTGAGTTTTCACAGACGGCCGGTGTTTAAGTATAAGTGATTGTGTGTTTTGATTTGCTCTTGGTTTAGTTCTGTTTTGTATTTAAGAGCCTCTGTTTCATGTTCTGGGGTCGGTCCTCCATCAGACTAACTTTCATTCTAGTAGGACCTTCTGTTTGGTGATCCAGTGGCTCTTTGGTTTGTGTGTAGGCCATTGTGCCTTTTTGTTTTGTCTTTTGGAAATAAAGTCTGATGTAAAATGCAATCCCAGATCCGCACCTCTTTCCCTTGGCACGACATGACACCTAGCTAGCATTTTAGCTCTCTTGTATTCTTCAGTGGTAATTATTATTATTATTATTATTATTATTATTATTATTATCAATATAATGTTGCTTTTACTTTTACAAAATTGATTAGATCATTTTGATTTTTGAATGTCTATTTTCATTTGACTTTGGTCATTTTAGGTTTGAATAATTGTTTAAGCATAGACTTCACCACCTATGCAAATCTTTTTTGTCATTACGTGACTTAATATTATAAAAGATATAAAACCATTGCGAGATGCTAATTTCTATCCAGCTAGTAGCAAGAAGTTCATGATACAGAGAGCGGATTGCATGACACCACAGAGAGCTTAATATCTATAAACGACTAAATAAATTTTAGTCATGTTTGTTTACAAATAAGAGTTTTATTTTATCCAATGTTAATAAATCACAATATAATCTATTCCTTTCAAGTGAGGCTAGAGTCTAGTGGGTGGTCACCATGGCTTCGCCCACTCATCATCAAATTTAACTATGGCTTGTTTCTGGTCTCACTAGGACATATACCCCATTGATTTTTCTTACTCCATTTTTTAACTCCATTTTGGGGCTGGTTTCTTTTTTTATTTTTATTTTCTGTTCCTCTTTAACTATGCGTAACATAAATGCTGAGTGACTTGTTTTATTTTTGTTTTACCCTATGTTAACATACTAATTACAATAAAGATCTAATCTAATCTTACTCTGCTCTCTCAGTTTTGATTAAGTGTTCTCACTATCATGAAGTATTCCTGTGCTATGGCCTTGGCCTTTATTAATAACAAGCATGGGAAATGTTCTAAAAATAAAAAAGCTTCTCCTTACATGTATGCTGCTGCATTATCATAATAGGCAGGTATAATATTATGATACATGTAGGTATCTACAAATGCTGTTAGGCAGGGTTGGCATGTGAAGTGTTACAAAGTGGCATGTGAAGTGTTTTTTTTTTTGTTTGTTTGTTTTATGGGCATTGCATTACAAACGTTTAGCTCCTTACATAAGCACATTTGTCTTTCACAAATTTTACTAAAAACTTCAAATAATTACAAATTGTCTAGAAATAAATTGAATAATCTTGCAATATTCTTACAACAATCTCATAAACTAATATTGACTAGATTTAGGATAATATCCCCTGGTACCACTGGCAGAGCCAGAGGAGTGTCCGGGGTGGCACTGGACACCCCTGACATCCGATTGGCCACCCCGGGTGCCACCCCAAAATTTTATTTGCTGCC
>JBBIGA010000007.1:13710931-13721116 GCA_037576975.1 Alestes dentex | reverse complement strand
TCTCTCTCTCTCTCTCTCTCTCTCTCTCTCTCTCTGTCTCTCTCTCTCTGTCTCTCTCTCTCTCTTTCTCTCTCTCTTCCCTCTCTGCCCCTCTCTCTCTTTCTCTCCCCCCTCATCTTCTCTAAAGGACTGATGAGGCCTGACTGTGACATCAGGGGAAATCAAAGCTTTACCCCTCCCTTATGGTAAAGGCAGTGGCACACACATGCACAAACACACACTCACGCGCTTACACACGCACACAGCCTTCAATCCCCTGATTCCTCACAGCCCCAGCCCTAACGCCAGAGGAGTCATATTGAGTTCTGTTCTCTTAGTCTGATAGCATTCTCCACGGGGTCCCAGGGAAATCAGATAGGAGCATGGGAGTTAAAAAAAGGCCTGACAAGTGTCTGGCGCAGAGGCAGATGCATACACACACTCACGCACACACATCTCCCACACTCTCCCAACCACCCATCACCAGTCAACACTAATACACAGTTACATACACAAGCACACATACACAATCAGGCAGAGATACCAACACATTCTTGCAGAAATGTATAAATGCCAGCTATATCAAGAGAAATATCTTCATCCTTCAGTCTGCATCTTTCAAATGTGCCTTGTCTTCCAAACTATTTCACCTCAGTGGCTGCCCAAGACTGTAAAATTTTGCATATGATGTCGAATTACACATTAGGATTTTAGGACATTGAGGCTGTGTTCTCAGTGGTTACTACATCTTATTAAAAATGAATGAATCATCTGTTGTACAGTGGATTTTTTTATGATAAGGTACAATGGAAGCTAGAATGTAACCTTCAGAAAACAGCAAGAGGAACAAAGCGACTTCCATGAGTCATCAGTCAGGACTTCTCAAGGGACCTAAGAAAGCTACCAAAACCGTATACACACACACACACACACACACTTGTTTTTATACAATGGCAGGACATGTGGTCTTGCATGTATTATGTGTTGTCAGTGTCACAACAAAATCACGCATCTTTTAAAAAGTGATTTTACACCAGAGGGAAAAACTTCAAGCAATATTGAGTTCAGTAATTTTGGACAATTTTTATTGGTCTGATCATCATGTAAAGGGTCATTTTAAATTATGTAAAAAGAAGAAGAAGAAAAACAACCACAATATAGATGCAAGGTTTTGTTCCAATAGTGATGATATATTTCTGCCCTGATAAGAAAAATGGTGACTTTCTAGGAGAGGGGAAAAAATTGTAGTGTAAGAGAAGAGACGGGAAGGAAAGGAAAGGAAAAAACTGACCCTCCTTGCTCGTGGTCACAAGAGGCCGTGTCAGACATGGGGTTTGTGTTTCAGTGACCTGCAGATGTTTGTCACACAAAGCCCAATGAGTGCCAGGCTCACAGGTCAGCCCAGAGAAACACGCACACACATACACACGCACACACACACACACGGTCAGAACATCTTCAAACAGTCCAGGAATGAAGGCCAAAGAAAAGAGAACACTTCTCCCTCCTTTCTCTCTCCTGCATCTCTCTCCCTGTCCTATTGTTCCGGAGAAATTTGTTGAAAATGTCAGTGGACTTCTGTTGGCCCAAGCAGAGTTGGCGTTTAATAAGCACCCTGACCTCCCGTCCATCTGCCGGAGACCGCTAGTAATGATTTTGTTTCAGAGGGAGGGAACCGGATACGACAAACAGAGGGTTCTGAGCGGCTATTGATTGAGCTATATTGCCTGATAGCTGCAGAGGAAGAAGAGGAGAGAGAAGAGGAGGATGAGGGAAATAAAGAAAGGATTACAGATTTTTCGTCAGTGAATAAGCTATAAAGAAGGAGGTCAGGTATAGTGAAAACACACACACACACACACACACACACACACAGACATCCACATCTTTCACACGGACAGCATCAGCTCACCTGAAACTAAGGAAATCCCTGCAGTTACACTGAAGCAGACAGCACTGTATAATTGTAGGTTACCCGTTAGATGACCTGTTATTCTGAACACTTCAACCAATCTAAATAATGTGACATTTTTAGATACTAACTCAAGAACTGAACTGAAGACTATGTCAGCCCAAATATGCTTAACTTCAACTGGTAAGCCGGATCAAAAAACAGAGAAGTGGACTTCTGATATCCATCCAATTTGGCTTTTGTATTCCACTTCGACTTTTCAGAGTAGATTATATTTCCGGTATCTTTTGGGACCAGAGTGAGGATATAGGCCAGAATCTACCTTCCTTTGAGCCAGATCATTCTAATTCATAACCCTGCAAATGAGTTATTGACTCAGGGACAACTCATGACAGAGTGTGATGAGCAGCCTAAGACCTTGTACTGCCTTTCCTTCTTCCCTTTCCCTATTCCTCTTTCCTTATAAAGAGTATAGAGGCTCTGGCAGACCACTCTGCTGCTGGCCAAACTGAAAACAATGCTCTCACACACCATTTACTCTTCAAAAACCCTATAAAGTTCCTGAAGGTCTACATTTTTACTACAACTTTATACACCTGCAAGGACAACAGAGTTGTTCACTGCAGAACTTAAACCCAATCAGTGTGAACTACACTGAAACTGAAGCTGAAAGGGGCCAGATTGTATCCATAAACAAAAACTAAGCACCAAAAACATATTAAAAACAGCCCATTAATTGTAAGGGGTAAAAAGAAGTAAAAATTATATATGAAAATATTTGATACATATTATACAGTTTTAGTGGACTTCAGGAAGACATGGGCCTACATGTCATCAGACTATACAGTTTATCTAAAATTGTCATCCTTTAAGAGCTATTACTGGTTTATTGTTTTCAGTATTATTTTTAATTTCCAGTACATGAGCAATGAACCTTGTATGAGAAATATGAAGTTCTCTGCTTTGTAGGTTACCTACTCTGTCCACTATGGCCCTTACATGGGTCAGGGTTGTGAAGCTCCTTTTAAAAGTTGAAATGCATTTCAAGAGAGGAAACATGTGGACATACCAGAAGTGTTCATTTTGGAAAGGACCCGTGAATTGTTATAGCCTCTAAGCAAAGCATTTCGGAGAAATGATCATTTGAAAGCAAGCAATGCGCACAACATGTGCTGCTCATGAATGAACCCAGCAGCTCTGTTCCATTTTGGAAGTGCCTTGAACATGTATCTGTTCCAGTTTTATTCACTGCCATGTTTAGATACAACCATGGGTGTTTTTGTCAGAGCAAATCTGAATTTTCTACATATTTTAAAGATGTCAAAACTAGGCTTATTATTCAGTAATTCAGTTTAAGGCTTATTAGTCAGCATCTACTGTGAATTAGTTAGAAACTACTATGAAACTATGTTATGTAATTATGGGCATGTAGAGAAGTTTGGCCTCTCCACAGCTTAAAGGCAATGCAATGTATATGAAGAAAGAGTTTAAAGAAATGAAAAAAAAAAAAAATGCAGAAAAACAGTCTGCATATTAAATTTTTCTGAATGTGCTGAATTGTGAATTTACAAATAATCATGTAAACAAATAATATACTGTTGGAACATAATATTGTGAAGAATATTGTATTATGTCATGAATGAATAAAAACATTTCTAGTGGTCTCTGTAGTTCTTGTTATACATTTGATCAGTGTCGTACATTATAAAATGTGAATAACCTCTATAGTCTATAAATGTTGTATTTCATCATGAGGTTACTGAAATCACATGTGCCATTTTTACAATTCAATTAACCCTGGTTTGCCATCTTTTCACGGCTACATCTGAATTTATTTTTAATCGTTACTTAATCTGGGAAAGTGCCACAAAAACATATTGTCAGAAAAGAGTAGAGATGGGGACGCTATATTAAAGGACCTCAGCAAAAACTTAGGAATGAGTACCATGTTCAAGGACATAAGGGTCAGGTCAAAGGAGGGATAGAGGCATTCCAGTTTGCACTTTTTCAGTATAAACTATGGAGAAAGTAACCTTGGAATAATCATTTCAGACATCAAAGCCTATGTTCTTTCAAAAATGCGCAGTCTTTAATGCAAGCTAGACAGGTCTGTCATTATCAGAGCCACAACTCTTTGTTTCTCTCTCTCTCTCTCTCTCACCTCACACAGAGTCATTTTAAGTCACCAATACTGCTTGCTGCGTCTCTGTTCTTTAAAATAAAAAAGGATATATTTTTAAGCATGAAACTGATTCATAAGTAAGAGAGAGTTTCATATTTCTATAAACTAGCTGTGAGTGAAATATGAATATTTTAAGCAGCTTAGAGATGATTTAAATATATTTACTCTGAGTCGTCTGGCTCTGGGCCAGGACACAGTGTAATACCCATAAAAAAATCATCAGCTACAGATACATTTAAGAGAGTTGATAATTCAGACTGGCAGCACTAAGCAATATAAAGTCAATTAACTCAAATATGTTCTGAAATGTATTTATCCCCTTCAAAAATGTATGGACAGTTAATGCATACAAAGTGCTGAATGAGGAGAGAGAAAAGAGCTGTGGAACAAGTACAGACTAAAGAAGTATGAAGTCCTGGTCAAAAAACAGACACTAGTCTGGTTATGAAGTGCTGTGGAATCTAGGAGGTCATATATATTTAAAAACATGCTTCACCAAATAATCAAAGTAATCAAATAATTTAAAAAAATCACATCAGACTCCCTAGAAATGTAAACAGTCTAATAAAATACTTTCTAACCACATGGATGTTCTGAAGTTCTTTCATTTGTGAATTTAGTGAGAGTAATACAGTTGTCTGTTTTTGGTACCTGACAATTATTTAGCATTTATGAAAGCTATTTTGACTAAATAACATAGTACATTTTCCTGCAATAAATCTTAATCTGTATGAAATCAGTAATAACATGAATTTTTTTCATTTATAACCACACACACTTACGAACACATACGCAAACATGCACATACAAATGTGCACTCGTGTGTTACTTGGACACAAAAGGCTTCAAGATATCAAGGCCCTTCAAATGTCCCAACTCCCACCCACTAGTACCCCCATAGCAAATTAATTTCATTAAGAAGAAAAAACATATGGCTATCAATTACTCTAGCTAGAATATGTCACTGTTTCCCAACTGTATTTTGTATACGACCTTCACGACCTCATAAATCCACAGCCAAGGGGCAACATATTGCTGTGCAGATGTTTGTAAATTTGAGTGAACTTACACAGCCACAAAGCTAACAGAGATGAGACTATAATATTCTATTTACATTTGGGGGGGTCATGATTTGTCAATTGCATTAAGGTGATTTAACTGGATTATATATCAGAATTGGTCATGATAAAGTTATATTAACGCATTTATTGCACTTATTCTTCGAGCAAAAGAATCTTCAATGTAAAAATCACATACTATTGCACATTGTGTGAATCAAATCCTTATGTGGTCATTTAATACCCTCTAGTGCAATTTATTTAGTCTTAAATAAATTAAATAAAATAGTCTTAATTAGACCTTTTTTGTAGATTAAATTTTCACCTGTATGTGAGTGTTGTGTCGTGAGAGCAACAAGAGAGGTTTAGTTTTTTTTTTAAATGACACAATGACCCCTTTGCTCTGTCCACTACTGGTGCTCTGTCTGGGAAGCTTTCAAGCCAGGCATGTCAGTGGTTTTCAGTGGCTGGAGGGTATCCTAATAAG
Source organism: Alestes dentex (assembly GCA_037576975.1). Taxonomy (NCBI): domain Eukaryota; kingdom Metazoa; phylum Chordata; class Actinopteri; order Characiformes; family Alestidae; genus Alestes; species Alestes dentex. The sequence goes on along the minus strand of JBBIGA010000007.1, from coordinate 13,715,498 downwards.
CAAAATCTGAGTTAGCAAGAAACACTTTGCCAGCTAGAATTAGAGGACTTATTAAGCCAAATACATTTGTTTTTTATCAAGTTTAATGTGGTTGCTACATTGCATAATCCAGTCCTACACTTTTCCTCTTGTCCTCAGTTTAGAAAATGAGTAACATTTGGAAATCTAAGGATGCAATTTGAAAATTCCTCATGCACTGCACTGAGATGCTCAGTATTTCTGTTTTACAAGCTGAACAGAGACAATAACTTCTATACACAGTTAAGTGGCCTGTTCACCCTGACATTTAATCCATCCAGCCACAAGAAAGGGTATGAGGTGGTGTAACACCAAGGGGAGAGAGGATCTTGTTCAGAATGTAAGGCCCTCTTTTGCCCGCTTGTGGGGCCTGACTTGGAAGGGTGGAAAGTATGCCCCTCCTCCTGTTTTTGATTTTAAATATGCACTTTTGGACAAAGTCATAACCTACCACCTCGAAATATGAGCTGAGAAGCATAATGCTCTCTATTTTTTCCCCATGGTTCGGTAAAAACACATACAGGCAGATAACACAAGTGCTATCTCTCCTTTACACATGAACATGTAACGTCATACATACCCAAGGTCACTGAACTGGTGGTAGGAACGGGCCTGTACTCAGGGAAGGGGTAATGAAGGTCAGCATTGTTCCAAATGAATGATCAGCACCACAAAGATAGAAAACAATTACACAGAAACAAAGTAACTGGCCATCTAACTCTTGACCTCATCTCACACAGCTGAAGTCCTTAGGAAGAAATTTGATGCAAAATGTATGCAGTTTTTTGATTGAAAAAAATCTGATTAGCCTTGTTATATTTAAAATGTTTCTCTTGGATAGAAAACGAGTAACGATTGCATTTCTAAACCAGTGCAGCCATGCAATTTGCATCGACTTCACATCTTAATGCCAAATAATGGATGGAATCATAATAGCCTCAGTATTAATAAAAAATCTGAATCTTGATGTCTGAGTGATGCTGTCTTAGCGTGATTGATTAGGGTAAACAGATTAATTGAGACAACATTTGTGAAATGTCATTCCTATTTTATACCTGACATCACGGCTCACTCATCCACTTATCCATGTATTGTCTCTAAGTCGCTTTCATTCTCTGTAAATCTTTTTATTACAAGCTGTGTTTGGGCTAGAGGTAGTGCAGATAGTTCTTTTGCTGTTAGGCGATGGTATTAGCAAGTTTGCAAAGCCTTTTAACCACTGAGAAGATTCTGTGTGAGAGTTAAGTGGTCAAACACCTAGGTATCACACATATGCTACACATGCATTGCATAATACCACAAGATGGTTAGGGAAGATTAATACAAAGTAGGGGTGAACAATATAAAGATACTATTACCACAAGAGATGACATGATGTTAAGCTCTTCTGAATGTATCATGAGTGTTGTCAGTACTTAAACAATACTGACTGACTGTATGTTTCTTTAAAAAAAGAGGTTCAGCTGGAGCACACATGTGACCTAGCCGTTGCCACGTGATCTTGCTGTTGCCACTCTATAATGAGCAACTTTGAGTCCATAGGTTGCCCTTTTTGATTGGATGTAGGGATCCACAGTATGTGAAATGTAAAAAAAAAAAAAGCACATATATATATAGTGTCAAAGGGCAATTTTTAAATGTGAAGCCAGTGATTTGCTGGTGAATCGTGGTTTTATTCCAACTTATCAAACCATTCAAAAATTCGGCCACATATCGTGAAAATGTCCTTAAGTATCATAATCCTATATTTTTGCCATAGTGCCCATCCATTCGAAGCCATAACGTATCTGGATAGTAAGACCACCACTGTAGCATGAAATTGCAGAGGTTATCCTGTTACCAACAATCAGCATTCTGTGCACTAACAACTGATGGCTTACATACACATCGGAATAAAAGAACAGAAATGATTCATGGGAGCTTTCTCTGCACGTAAGCATGTCTATGTGGAAGAAGCCGCTAGCCAGCTGTTGTCCCAGCCAGCTGCTTCCTGATGGTAGGAATGTGATGACACATGCAAAAGACAGCAGCTCTATTTCTCTCTCCCCCCGCTGGCCAATTCTATGGAAATCATTTATTCCCTCTGTGCAAGCTGCTTCAGGTTATAGCTTCCCTTATTCCTTTTGATTCAGAATAGGCTATGATCTACGTATACTGACTGGTGATACAGGATTAGTAGGATTATGACACAATCACTTTACACCCTATTGATAACACATTTATTTTTTGGAATAAAGGTAACATGACTGTTGGTATGCATATGGGCATTTTGGTATACCATAATCCATATGTGTTTTACACTGTCAAATTAACTGGGCAATTCACTCTCCACCAACAATCGCTTACTTTTGTATGCCCAGTGTATACCTAAACTATGACCTTTCACACACATACAAAGTAAAAAAATGTTTCTTAATAAAGCACACTAGGTATATGTATTTGGACAAAAACTTAGATATAATGCTACAAATTCTCATTGTTTGAAGGGAATGGTTGCAAAGCTGCTCTAACCTTGCAACTGTAGCTACAAATGCATTTGTGGGTCGACCATGGATAGGTCCACTGAAATAGTTACCTGACAACTGTGTTTCCCAATACAAGTTTCAGTTTCTCGTTCTTATACGTAACATATTAGTATCACAACTGTAAAATAATAATTTGAAATTTGAAGAATATATCAAACAACAACAACAACAACAACAATAATAATAATGATACTAATAACAAAAAACCTAGGCAAGGGGTTAAAATAGATATGCCACAGAGGGGAAAATGCTAAAATGTGCAGAGCATAGCTACCTGTAGGATCACTACATTTATTATTATTTATTAAATATTAGATTATCTGCAGAATTTCATTCCAAACATCTTGCTTATCCATTTGTAACAATTTTAGATATAAAGAGAGTTTAAAGCTAAATGTAAATAACATATCATAATGATATATCATAATGGTATATCTAATAATTGTGGCATCAATCATAAAATAGCATTGATGATGTTAATGCAATGTGAAAATAAATTTTTCCTGTCCGTATCTACTGAGCTAGTAAGATGCATGAGGCCACGCATAGATCAATGAAATAAAGAAACACAGAAAGAAAGAAAGAAAGTTAGTTTCTGGCTCCTCCCTAAGCAGACTGCCTCTCCTCATGTTCCTCAAAGGATGTTGGCCACACTGGATGGCTGGGTCCGATTACAGTAATCCACCTGTAAACATGCAGACTAACACTGTGTCTCCGTTTCAGCACAATGAGCTTGGAGCGTCTCTCTCAAAGGCCCTGCAGACGTGCAAACCGCCAAACCACTCACCATAATGCAACCTCTTATTCCCTAATCGTGTTACCTAGCAGAGAGAGTCTTCGCTTATAGCTCACAGGAGGGAGGCGAAGATGCTCTGTTAAAAAGTGGTTACAAATTCAGAGGCTTGGTAATAAAATAAAACAAACAACAGCCAAATGGCAGATCACCAAATGTGGGCAGGTCTGGCTTGTTTTTGTTTTGTTATAATTGTGGGCCTATTAAAACATTTATAAGGAGATGTGAATCCTGCTTTTTAGGTTTTCTCATTGGACTATTTGTGCATTGCCAGTGAGAGCAGACTGGCCCAGATCAGTTTGTTTCAACAAGCTCTTATCCCACCGTGTAAAGGAAAACGCTCCGTAAATGAGCCTCGGCGGCCCTGTGCTCATTTCAGTCCTAGCAGCCCCAGTGTTGGTGTTGTGCACGTCTTAAATCAAACAAGCACTTCACTTCCTGCGATCAGGAAATCACTTTGACACATCACATAATTAAAGGAAAGCACAGGCCGTGCTGTGGTAATTCCCCAGGGTGCATTTCACATCAGATTGATCGCATTGAGTGAGGCCAAAAAAGGCAAACTCCAGACAGGCCCTCTACACTGGAAGAGCAGCAGCAGCTTTTAAGAGTCTTAAAGTCCAGTGTTTACACAAGGTGTTTTCTCACTGTCCACACCATCAGCTTATCGTCCTATATTTTCTATAGCTGAAACCATAGCAGAAGCGGAAGCCCCTCAGTCTGTCTGAAATTCCCAGGTTTCGCTCGGAAACAAAGCTTTTCTTTAAAGCGGTTGCTAATGGCAACATGCAAGCAGAAAAGCCAGAGTAAAAAAATGAGACGGTGGGAAGAACCACTGCACTTTAAGCCAACACAGATCAAGCCACAGCATTGATATTACCCCTATATTGCAGAAATATTTAAGACCAGCTGTACACCAATGACCATCTGGAGATGTTAATTCGGCTATGAGGATTTTGTGTAGGACTGTGTCAGATGTCTATCTTCCATGCATTTAAAAAGTGTAAGGAAGAGAGACAAAGTGTCCCTCATCATATAACAGTCAACTCCAGCAGCATCAGTGACGAATGAATTATAACTAATTTCAAGCATTTTTACATTTCTAGCCCTGGGTTTCACTGCATATGTGTGCGTGTACATACATACATGCATACATATATATATATATATATATATATATATATATATATATATATATATATACACGTGTGTGTGTGTGTGTGTACTCCCT
>JBBIGA010000007.1:13695827-13707711 GCA_037576975.1 Alestes dentex | reverse complement strand
TATATATGAATTCAAAAAATTATAAAATTCAAAGAAGTCAAATTGAGAGAATTTAAACGACCTGTCATGTCATTTAAATTTTAAAAAGTTACCGCTTTCTGTCTCATGCTTCAGCTACATAAATTATATCCCCTTTTTTGGCCTGAGTACTGGCGCACCTCTCATCGTCTATTCGCTTACTCCCCCCTCCCACACACACACGCACGCACGCACGCACAGACACCACCACCACCAGCAGCACTACCCCAATTAAAACCTCAGTTTTTTGCTCGCAGGGTTCAAGCTCGCGTAAATTATAACTTGGAGCTCTCTCTAGCAAAGTCTCCACACGCTTATTATAAACTTAACCTGGGAGGACTATGTGAAACGACTCTTTGGGCTCATCAGCAGGCTTATTTTTGTGCCTGTCCGACGGTCCACTTGGATGGTCATGCGGTTGTGTGTGGATTATTTTTAAGGAAGACCACCACAGTGGGGTTTAAAAGCTCCTTCGTTTCTTCTCTCCTCTACAGTAGTACCGCTCTAGTCTATAAGCACATGTTGAAGGGTCACATCTTCATATGATTTATTAACTATATAACCCCCACCCCCACAGGTAGCTACTGAAGATGGTCTCGTGGGACACCGCGCGCACCGCCACAAGACGCACGCCTAAGTTTAAATCGCACCTTTTCTGGTTGCCCTCACGCCGGATTCTTTAGAGGTGATAATAAAACGACACGAGTTTCACAAACGTTATTTGCGTCATTTCTGACCGGTTTGTGCGCTCCGGACGCACGCGGGAGAGAACAGTCGCAGTTTAAAGCGCAGTGAGATGAAGCAGAAACAGCCTTACCTCTGCGGGAAAACGCAACATGAGCCGAAGAGAGGCAGAGGAGCAGGGGAAAGTAGAGTTGGGCTGTTGGAGAGATGGAGCAGCAGCAGCTCCGTCAGGAAAGGAGGAGACACGCCCCCTGTCGGACACACGCGGCACCGCTTAAAGACACACATGGCTCTGGGGTGCCTTATTACAAACACTTAAACTACATCAGACACGCTTTACTCCCCAAACTCCCGCGTGTGAAGGGTATATATCTCATCTACAATTTACCAAACGAGGAACGGAATGTAAACGCATTTAGACTTATGAGTTTCTTGATTGTGGAACTTACAATAAGATATAAGAGGCGAGAGAGACGATTCAGTTTAATAACGGGGCGATAAAATCATCGACTAATTAAAAAACAAATCCGAGGCGCATTATTTCTGCAATAATAAACGATTTACTGATTTACTGTCTTCACTCAGTAAAAAGCTTACTTGGCATATTTGCCAGAAACGGCGGTCGCTTATTTATTTATTTATTTATTTATTTATTTCTATCCGTTTGAAAATAAAGGTTTGTCTATTTGTGCGTGTATACATTTGCTTGCAGAGGCAGAGAGGGAAAGAGTAAAGAGTGTGTGTTTGTGTGTGTGTGTGTGTGTGTGTGTGTGTGTGAGAGAGAGAGAGAGTGAAGGGGAAATATACAGATATAGAGGAAATCAGAGTGAGAAAGAGAAAAGAAAAGAGAGGGAGATAGTGAGAAAGAGATTGAACAGGAAATATATAGAAAGAGGAAGATAGAGAGGAAGAGAAATGGAAAGAGAGAGAGAGAGAGAGAGAGAAAGACAGGCAGACAAAAAACAGAGAAAGGACGGAAAACAGGGAAGAAGTAATGGAAAGAAAAAGAGAGAGCGAAAAAGAGGTAGATACTCACTCATGGCATCCTCTTGTCTCTAATATATTTTCCTTTACCATATTTTGTTACTAGAAGCCCTGTTAGTTAGTTAGTAGAGTCATAAAAGGATGCCTACTTTGTATGTGTGAGAGAGAGAGAGCGAGAGAGTGAAACAGAAAGAGAGAGAGTAAGACATAGAGAGAGAGAGAAAGAGAGAGCGTAAGACTCTCACTGCCTCCCTCATCTCTTTAATTACAGCCAGTCTTCCATATCGGAAAGGAAATTAATTATTTCCCTAATCTGCTGGAGGAAATAATACCAACCTGCAGCAACACACACAACACAACACACACACACACATTCACTGCCAATGCAGCAAACAGTGGAGTGTGGTGGACAGTGGACCCGAGTACATTCATGTACATGCAGTAAAAAACGGTGTGCTGTTCAGTTTACTGGTTCAGAATATTTGGTCATTACACCACTTTATATTACGTGAATATGACGGCATGTTTGCTGGTCACAAGGTAACATTCTTTTGCGAATTAAAAAACATGTATTTGTATAATTAAAACTCAAGCACAGCATGCATTTGGTGAATGAAGAAATCATGTGCTTGTTTAAAAGTAAAAAATGCTTGAGTGGTACACACAGCACAGTGCTGAAGTATGCTGTTAAGTAAACAATGTCTTCAGTGGTCAGACTCTCTTTCAGCCTGTGATCTAATTTGCAGCTGAAACACCTTCTGTCCAGAATGGTTATTTATATGACACCCCATTAAGACCTTTCAGCTGCTTTTGACGTGGAGGAGCTTTAATAAGGTCTTTCAGCAGCAAGCTCTTCTGAAGTTTGGTCTCTAATGAGCCCTTGGTCTTCCCCATTGTCCCGAATGAAGACAGAGGTGGAGCACTGTGCAGGCTTGATCAGCCCTCGCTCTCAGAGCCTGTCATGCTTCTTACTGGAATGTGTCTCCCTAATGTTATAGAGGAGAAGTGCCTGCTGGTGTGAGGGACAGATCTTTAGATGACTGCCCTGATGCCCATCTTGGCTGCTTCAGACATACATGTACAGCTTCATGTCTGACCAGTAACAGACAACTCATTAATTTTAACCACATTCTATATTTTTAATAAATAAAGATTCCAAAAGGTCCTCCAAATAGCTTAGATGTAAGATCTTATGGGGAAACATCTTTAATTGCTTGATTTAGTTTAATTAATCGTCTTTTTTTAACACACATTTATTAGCACCTTTTGCACCTTTAGTAGGAGTGTATGCTTACTAACAGTACAATATTAATAACTTCTACTAGTTTTTAATTGCCCTTTCACTGGACCATAGTGAACCTCTGACAGAAACAAGAAGGACTATTTATGTTACTCTGCATATGGTCAGTAAGGGTCTTTCTCTGCTTCATAATAAGAGTGGTAATTGTTTTTTGTTGGTTTATGATCAGCAAAAAGCTCATTTTGAGAGCTGAAATTTCTTTTAGGTGTATCATATTTTTTTCTGCATACAAAGTGCTGGTGCCTGTGAATTTCAACTTGTGAACAAGTGAAAAATGTCCCCCCATAACATGCCTACAAGCCAGAGGGTTTGTTCCAGATGAACTGTGGACTGGGTGGGCTTATTTTACAGGAACACTATTTTTAGCTAATGCTTGTAACATTTGAAAATGCTTGTAACATTCTCCTCAACTCAGTCTCCTCTTCACACACACACACACACGCACACACACACACACACACATACTTGCACGCACGCTGACACGTGAGAATAATCATTGTAAAGTTTTAATGACTGCTAATTGCTTTTTCCTGTTTCAGTTCCTTAGATTACATTATATGCTCCCCAGCGATTGGAGCCCTGTCAAAGCTTGTTAAATATCTCTTAGAAACATTAGTGAAGGGAAAGATGGCATATCAAATAGTTCCCTCTGTAAATAGCTCAGTAAATATAACATATTCCAAACACAAAGCTTCACACTGACGTATTTGATATTGGGATTTTTGCTCTTTCTCTGTTGCCATCTTCTCGTTTTTCACGCCTTCCTCCATTCTTCAGGTTACCATCATCGTGGAGTTGGAGAATTGGTCAATGCTCCAAAATCACCAGCCGTTCACATCAACATCAGCCCTGCATGAAGCCTTGCAGCACCTGACTCTGCTTTCAGGGCTGATGCAACTGGCAACACCTGCAGGAGTTTGACTTGAAATTGAACATTTTAACTTGAGCTTCAGATACAATTTGGAGTTTTTAAAGTAGGAATGAATGCTTTAGTCTCTCAAAACTTGGTTCACCTTACTGCCATACAAACTCCAGCTGCTATTTCAAGCTGATGTAGGGACAACAGCATGCAGGGAGGAAGGTGTCTGGGGTGTTTGTGTAGTGTTTCTTAATTTGCTAAGACTCATTTTACTTTGATGAGAGTAGGTAATTGGATGGTGAGGAAACTCAGCATGGTCTATAAGGTAGACATACAGTATATTGAAAAACAGCCTCAGAAGGACTCTTAAGTTACAACAGCTTGTAGCAGCAGCAGTAGCAGAAATAGTACACTCTTAAACACAAAGTCATGTCATATAAGAATCATTTTGTAAATTATATGTGTGAGCATGAAAAACCTCAATACATTGTAAAGAACTTCCACCTCATGTAAAGGTCCTATACTTCCAATATTAAATTCCTTTACTGTATTCCCTATTATTGTATTTTTTTTTATAATCCTAGAACTATTTTGGAACCTTCATTTAGTGTGTAGTCGTAGTGGCCACTGCTATTAGTAGTGCTATTAGTAATACTAATATTAGTGTTGGGATTATTATTATGTTTGCATCTTCCAAGTTATATCTCCACAGCTGTAACTTTTCAGAGCCAGAACAACATTTTCTTAGTGTATAATGAAAGTTCATGTAAAAAGAGGGTTTTTTTTCTTTTGAGAAAAGGGCAGCTGTTATTAAATTTAAAGAAAGAGTAACAAATCCATAACAGATAGGAATTATAAGGTTGTGTTCCGACAGTAACAAAATGCCATGAAACAGTAGTAGCACAACATTTGCTATGTCTTTCCAAATAGCCAACAGAGGAGAACAGAAAAGGAACAGGGAATATCCACATCTCTGACTTTCCTTCAGCCCACAGCTTGCCTTCAGCTGCCATTCCACTCTGTTCTAATAAGGCCGGTTAGACTCGGACTTTCAGAGGAGAACTGAATTACACACAGCCAAAAGAGAGAGAAGAGTGCTTGGGAAAGAGAGTTTGGGTGCCTTTATCATCCCCAGGCCCAAGTAATTGCGTGAAATTGCAACCCAGGAAAAATGTATGTTGACTATTGATTGTGGATGTGAAGTGGCTCCCTCCAGGGCTTTGGTTTATGTAATTTTAGTTCCACAGTGCTCCCTAATTCAGATTTAATCACCAGGGCATAACCTGAAGTCCCTGTGAGTGCAAGCTCATCAAATAAGTCAATGCTTTGAGAGGAAAACATGAAATCAAAGGATACTTCAACATTTTGAGAAAATAATTTTTTGTAGGCAGGGGCAACATAAATTGTCTTTTTAAGGTTTTGGGTCACCAAAGAGCTTCAGTGCACATAGATTCCACAATGCACAGATTGCACAGAAGACTCTTCAGAGGTGATCACTAAGAAAAAAGTTTATAATGGGACAAATCAACCCAAACTGTGGCCTCCACAACAGCCAGTGGACACCACACTGTATTAACCAAGCAATCAGGCCTGTTCTCTTGCTGAAAATCACACATGCAATCAACACAAGTTGGGAAAAAAAAGTAAATGGTGACCAACTGACCACTTTTTCCACATTACTGTAGAACAGATGTCATATTTACACCACTGAACTCTCAAATGGTCCTTCTTCTTTGTTATGAGGGGTTTATGAACTGCAGCAACTCCTACTCTAACATCTCTCTCTGGGTAGCACTGGACGGACAGTGGACACAGTTTATTTACATCCTGCACTGACATTTTCATGAAAAGCAGCTGCTCTTCTATATGTCCTTAAATTTCACACTAATACACAAGCCTGTTTGTTAATGTCTTTCCCAAGGACCTTTAAGTAGATGTCCCTGTTATTATTATAACATCAGCCAGAAAATAGACTTTGTAAGAGTTCTTGCAATCCATACCCCAATAATGAACACCCCTTCAAAGTTGCTCAGATTTTTTTCTCTAGATCCAACACTGAGGTCAGCTGGAGCTCAGCATTTTCATACATGCCACAGATCATGTTAAGAGGTTAATTGTTCACTGGTCTCTTTTCTAGAAGTTCGTGCACTTGGTATGTTTTCACAACCATTTCTTCACGTTTCTCCTTTAATTTGTCACCCGTCTGTAGATACCAAGAAATGAGTGATGAAAGTGAAATTGTTTCCTGATCCAATCTTTTTAAATCAGTATTGCAATGTCAAGGACCCTTGTGCGACCAAAATGAAAGGCAAGGCATTTAAATATAATCTTTCAAGAAGTTCATGGCCCATTGAATATGTGTAGTGTAATGTATACCTCTGTTTGTCAGTTTCTGGTTTGTCTGGTTTGTCTTAAGGGACCCATATCATAAAAAATCTAATTTTCCATGCTTTTTAGAAGTATGAGGGTTGATAAAACATGAAAATTGTCATAGTTTCTGTCTTGATTTCCTTTTTAATCAGACATAATGCAGGACAGTGAATCCAATTACAGGTCATTTACATAGATCAATCTCAGAGGCATTATCAAAAGCAGCAAAAGCACCCTATTTAATTCTAATAGAGGAGAATAGCAATTTTAAAATGGACCACAACAAATTCTGCATGAGTGGGCCAAATGAGTGGGCCAAAATTCCTTCGCAGTGATCCATTCATAGGAACCAGTTAGTTGCAGTTGTTCCTACTAAATGTTATCCAGTTTCGGGGCAATTACTTTTATTACATGATCTATATACAGTTTATGTTGCAAAACAAATTTCCTTTATTAAATGAAATGATCATTATATTTTGTGTTTCTTCATATTCTTTTTGTCTTATTTTGCATTTTGCATGAGTGTATAAAATATAAATGTGATAAATATACAAAAATAGAGGAAATCAGGAGGGAGCAAATACATGTCATGGCACTGTAGGACACTGGTGTGTGTGTATGTGCATGTGTGTGTGTGTGTGTATGTGACATGAAAGAGAGAGAGTCTGAGAGAGAGATACAAACATGAAAAAATGCTCTCCTTACTATTTTTCATTTATTATTTTCCACCCCTACCCAGCCATAATAGCCAGCCACAATAATGTGAAATTAAAGGTTTCTTCACAGTCTATAATTAGTCGACCCTGACACTAATTAGAATTGCTCTGTGCTGTGCCACTTCATATTACAGCAGATGGAATATCCTCTTTTGTTCTCTGCCTCTTCACTGAGGCCGTGTGTGCTATCCCGAGCCGTTCAGGAGCACAGTGAGAGTTACCAAAGCGCAGGACTCCGGAGAGATGCAGATAAGGAGAATACATAGAGATTTTGACTTCAGGCCTGCTCAGCATGAGCTCAGTGTAACATTAAGCAGTCAGCATCATTCACAGAATGCCTAAAGAGAGGATCCATTACAAAAAATGAGCCTTTTGACCTGTGAATATGAATAGACATTCCAAATTGCTTACATTTTCAAGACATATCATAAAGAGAACCTGGCCTGAGGATAAACAAGCCCGAGGGCCTTGGACTGGGATCTTAATCAAAATTCATCTATTCCACATGACTCACAAGCTTCATTAAATGATATCACTAAATAATGTACCTCAACCTTTAGAGAATGTCCGAAAATAACACCCTAAGAAAGTATCTTCATTAAGTTAAGGTTGACAGAAAGACTGACCATTTTCTTTCTTTCACAAAACTGGATATAGTATTAGGATTGAAAACTGAACTTTATTAGTAGTAGTAGTGGTCGTAGCAGCAGCAGTAGTAGCAGTATTGCCTAGTATCACATAGATTGTATTACATACAAAATCTTTCAGAATCTTCATTAAAGAGTTGTGTCTTCGTGGCTACATTAAAGATACATTTCTTATTTTTTAAATTAAAGAGTTGATCAAAGATGTTGGATGTCACCATTATTAGGCAGTAATAAATCTACTATTTACTCCCTTGTCTGTTTGGTACATATATTTAACTTAAACTGTAGGGAAATTCATTGTTTCTGTGATGTCACAAACACCACCACATTTACGTCTATCTCGAATACAGCCTGCACAAATGATCATTCTGGGCTACTTTATTAATGAGGTCCAATTCAGAGCAGACAACTGGAACAGAAATCATCAACCTAAATTAGCTCTGAAGAATCAGTAGCAAAAAGTTCAGTCATTCTAAAAGATAGACTGGAAAATGTTCATGTAAAAATGATTAATGACTGTTTTTGGTACATAAACACATACAAACACCACAGTGACTTGAAAGAGAAAAAAATCAAATTGAAGAAAGATGTAGCAGATAGCCCCTTTAAATACTGGGCAATTTATGATGGAGACTTCAAGATTTCCAATAAGATCTATAATAGTTTTCAGTGAATAATCTCTGTAGCCATGAGTATAAAACTCATATTGCTCTGAGACAGGATTTCAAAAGATGCCATTTCCCAGACAAGGAGAAAATGATACTCAACAGATGAGCGAAGGCTTTAAGGAACCCTACAGCACAGAGATGGTGAGGTAAAAGCGAAGAAGCAAGCCATACCAAATAGCCAGCATGTAAGTGGGTACGGAAGACACATCAAAATGAGAGCCACACTGCATTTAGCCAGAAGACCAAAAGGGCTGAGTGGGGTGGAAAGCTGAGGGAAAGGGATTAAAAACCTATCGATCTGGCACTGCAATCGCAGCCTCACATTATATGAAGCCATGTTTAATTCAGGTTTACACTGTGGAGGGCCTGAGACGAGATAGAGGTAAAAGAGGGGAACACTGGGGAATGAAGAAGAGAGCGAGAGAGCGAGATAGAAGGGAGCTGCAGCGCTGTCCTGATGAATTGCCTCATGCATCTAGAGATGCCAGTCTCTCTTCTCTCCACCAGCACTACTTCTCTACTTTCAAATCCCTCCCCCATCAGCCGTCCAGAGGAGGCTTTACAAAAAGAACCTCAAGAAAAGGCAGCACGCCACGCTCAGGAAGGGACAGAGGCTTTCTGCCAGAGGGATGGTTCGGTGAAGGGGGGGCAGAAAGAGAAATGCAAAAAATAAAACAAAATGGTTATTTGTGTGTGTACTCAAAGTGAATATCACTTTGCTCCTTGGTCAGGGCTTGGCTAGATATGCTTTCAGCACCACCGCTGCAACCATCACAGCGAAGCCCGGCGAAAAAACAGAAGTGGGCTTTGTTCTCAGAGAGAGATAGCAGTCTGATGCACTGTTTTGTGGTGACTGTGATCCAGATATTACTCATATCTGTCACTCACAATGCCCTCTGTCTTTTGTCTGCTGCTCCTTTCTCTTCTATGCCTCTGCTGATCAGAGACACTGCACACTATTCCTTATCAGAATACTCTCTACTAACTTCAAACCCACACTCAGGGGCAATCACATCCACAATAACCCTGTTTATAAAAACAGGTAGCACGACGAGACTCCACAACACATATTCTTATGCTTTCACACCTATTGACCCCTGCAGAACCACCCAATATCAATAGTCTGAAGGACACATTCGATACATGAAAGCAGACTATGTTGTGATCAATGCTGTTGCAAAGTCAAATGAGACCTACTTTAGATATGTAGACAGATCCTGGGCTACTGAGGACTTAAGATATGTTAAAAACCATAATCCCAGAAGATGACCTTTCCTGCCTTTCTCACTTAAGGCAGCCCCGTGAAGCATATTGTCACACTATCATATCAATAGCTCATTATTATCACTGGGTAGAATTGAAAAATTCCAAAATGACTCGCAAAAAAACAACTTGCATTGACCATATATGTCAGTGTTTAGCCATGAAACGTTTTTTTTTACTTGTCTGTTTTATAAATGTAATGAAAATCTCACTGGTTACCACATTCTCAAAAATAAATGTTAGTATCACAAAATGCTGGTGCTGCGCAGTATCATCACAGTAACAGCCAATACTGTTTATTTATATTGCATGTCCTAGTTTTATTGGCTAGGAAAGCCCTCTCAGATTAGTATAATGTGTTGATTTTGCACACCGACACTTAAAAGGATGCCAAACATAATCAAGCAGCAGCTAAACAGCCCTCATACGGCAACAGTAAAACCTCCCAAATGGAGTGTTTCATTTCATTGCATCAGAAAGTAAATACTGTGGGAACAATGTTAATTCAAAAATGTGTGTAAGCATGTTTAAGCGTTTTAGTGCAGTGTCATGATTGTAAATTGCTGATCAGAGTGGAAAGCAGGCTCGTACAAAGCAACGCAGACAAAGTAAACTAACACACCCACGCATAGATTTATGATCTTTCGAGATCTTTTTTGGGCTGAATAATAAATGTCTGTTTTTTTGACACATGTATTTCCCATCTCTCTATTTTTATTAGCATTAGGTCGACACTTGTGATTAACTTACATTAAAAGGTGAAATCTTCCTTTCCTTCCACTCCTTCCATTACTCTTTTAGAGATCCAAAGTTTTGTTATGACCGACTCCCAAACAGTGTTCCTCCCTTATTTATCAGTCCACCAGTGTCATCTGAATCAAACATTTTGGCCTCAGTTCAAATGGAATAACAGTGAAAATGGAGTTAGGAAAGGAGTCTCACTCCCTAAGCATTACTCAAGTCAAAATGGAGCTCAGATGACCCTGAAACGGGCTGATGCAGGAGAGGTCCGGATTGAAATTCCCCCCACATCTCCCTTCTCTCTAGCACCTTGGCCAGCCGCCCCCTGACAGATATTGTACAGGCAAGAGAACCGTAAATTGCTTCACTTTGCTCTCCCTAAAACATTTATGACAGTGGAATCAGTCATTTAGAGTCCAATATTGTTTTAAACTGATTTATATTTTCAGCAGCAAAATGAATAGAAAAGCTGGCAAGGGCTTAGGGTTTCAATGTGAGAAAATTCAGAACTGCAGAAAAAGACAAGTAATCTGTATGACAAAGGGGAGTTTAAAACATATGGATTACAATGACACTCCCTTTTATCTAACTGTAAGCTTTCTCTGTTTCTTGTTTTATTATATTTTTTTCATATGAAATTGAGTTGCAGTGTCAGTGAGGCACAAGATGCCATGCTTGGCTATGCTAGAATTTTAGCAGGCCTGATAATTAATTTCTCCTTCCAGTCTAAGCAGAGTCATACTAACTTTGAGGTTGTGAGTGAATTTGAAAGAATATATAATTGTGTTATTCTGTTCTACTACGGGTGCAAGGAAAGCAACCAATCAATTGATGCACTTATGCTATTAAGGGTAGAATATTAGAGTAAGAATGTCCAGCAAGGCAGAAAGAAATTACGGGCCTTGAGCAATCCAGACATTATCTCAATGAAGAGGTTAAGGCGGCAGTCAGAAATTTCAGAACAACAAAAACTGATATTCTAAAATACTATATAAAGTTTTCACCTGCTAAAGTGTAGGCAGATCTCTAAATGCCAGAACCAGCAGTGATGTAAAGGAGCATATTTAAATGCTTTAAATTATAGTGTTAGATAGTCCACTACTATCTCACTTTAAAATGGGCTGGAAATGAAGTACATTGTATTTTTTGTGTGTTATCTTTAAGAACATTCTCTAAATCTGATGTAAGAACAAATGGCTATCCATATTTCAGTTGTCTGTACATTATAGAAGCTGCCATGGAAAAACTAAGTTTATACCCAGAACTAAGAGTTGATCTTCCCTTTAAAATGTCAATAAACCAGTAACAACATATGCCATCAGTCTAGACTTCTGTTAATATGACTCCTATACTGTAAAACAAAAAATATTTCAATCACGAATCAGTTTCTATTTTCACTGCACCAAAATAAAAGAATGGTATTAGTGTTTTTAATGGTCTTAATGTCACAAGGTGAGTCAGAAAACTGAGTGAGAGTGCCCGAATGTAACGTGACGGAAGAGCCCAGACGCGGATTGCACGCGAGAGCCAGTTAATCACGCAGTTTGTCTAAGAACACTCCGACAGGAGTAGAGATTCCCACCAAAGGAACCTTCGTTCTCAAACACACACACAGAAAGGTAAGAGAGGCGTTG
>JBBIGA010000007.1:13660981-13676509 GCA_037576975.1 Alestes dentex | reverse complement strand
CCTTATAGTCATGCCTGAACACGCCATAGCACAGCACACAGTGTGAACAATGTGAAATTCTTTCTCTGCATTTAACCCATTCACCAAGTGAAGCAGTGACCAGCCAGGTACACAGTGCCTGGGGAGCAGTGTGTGGGGACAGTGCCTTGCCCAAGGGCACCTCAGTGGTGCCACTGCCAGTCCTGGGATTCAAACCTACAGCCTTCTTATTGCAGGGGCAACTCCCTAACCACAGCTACTCCAAACATGCTATATCACTATACTACAGATATGCTACACACACACACACACACACACATGGTGGATGGTTACTGAAATAATGCCACGTCCAATTCTGAGGATTCTCACATTAACATCTCAGAACTATACTTACAAAAAACCCAAATCATTTATTAAATAATTAAGCAACAAAATGTATAGTCACCCACAAAAGAACCATTGTGCTTCTTTAATGGTGAAACACTGAAATGGATTGTAGCAAATATATTTGAAAGATAGAAACAATTTTTCCTTCTGCCATTGAACTTGGCCATTGGTTTTTACACACACTCTCTCTCTCTCTCTCTCTCTCTCTCTCTCTCTCTCTTTCTCTCACAGACAGACACACACACACACACACACACACGCATACACCTCAGTCGGTTTATTGACATTTATAAGCAGATATTCTGGAGTCTCAGTACTGGTATGGGGAGAATACTACTAGTTTTACTATCAAATCGAAAGAAAATCGATGGTATCACTCATCCTTACTTTAGGCTGCGATGTTCTACATTTTGTTAAATATAGAAACATTTTTATTATATGTAGGAATATCTGAACACAATGATGTGTATGTTCCTATAATGTTAGAATTCACTTGTAATTCATGTATTTATGAAGAATTTGGAATTTGCTCCGATCGATTACTTCTGTCTGGTTATTTTTTCGAACGTTTTCCGCTGTTTACACGTAGGCTGGATATTGTAGTCAAAAAGACCGCGTTTGTCAACTGTGAGCAAGTCTCGCTTTGAGCTTGTAGAACTACAATTCCCACAGATCCTTTCGTGTCATGCCGGCTCAGAGCAAGAAGATCGTTGAGTTTGCTGAGACATCTGCTGAGGCTGTTTGTGCAGTGGAGCCTCTGAACATCTGAAACTCTGAGGTCTGGTGGTCCCTGTACTTTTCCGCTTCTAACATGATTGTCTATTTGTACTAATAGTTTGGGCGAAGAGGAATAAACGCTCCATTCAGTACGAAAACTAGGTACGAGATGCAGCTAGTGACGAAAACAACGCTTACGTACAACTCAAACGTGTCACCCTTCATAACTGGTTCAAAGTTATCTAACCACCGCTAGCTGACTTTTACTTTGTGTTTCAACTTTATCAATGTACCCGACCATTTAAACAGAAGCAAATAGCATCTGATGGCCTGGTGGTTCGGAAGTTGCCTCCTGCGGTAAGAAGGAAGGGGTTCTAATCCCAAGACTGCTAGTGGCACCACTGAACTTTGTCTGTGATTCTAGTCTCCAGTCTTTGTGAGGGATAAGTCGCCATTGAAATGAATTGCACTTGTTAACAAGGATTTGGGATGTTGACAGTGAGGATAGACTAGCTATTAACTAGAATTAACTTGCCTTATGATGCACGACCTTAATACAGGTGCGCAAGCATCAGTATCTTTGAGGCTTTCTCTTCAGGAGGTGGCAGCCATCCTTTACTTTTTACATGACCTAGGGACAGAGTGTCAAACTGTCAACCTGGCAGTTTTTCATAGAATGCCAATATTTCAAAAGTCCTGGACGGTGTTTACAGGAATATTTAATTGCATTACTTTCCAGAACTTCATACAGTGTAGGCCCAAAGTGTGGGCCCCACTGGTCAGATGGTTGCTGTGACAGTTCATTGTGTAGAAGATGAATGGATCTCCAAAAAGCATAAGGTTAATTGTGAAACAGGATTTTCAGGATTATTATCCTCTGGTAGAAGCCATACTCTGATGTTTGCTTCCAGAATTTGCTGGGGCTTAATTGAACCCATTCTTCCCTCTAGCAGTAAAATGTTCCTTGTGCCCCCAGCTGCAACAGAAGGCCAGTATAAGCGATTCACATCTTGGTTTAATAGTGAGAGAGGTGTTCTTTACATAAAATTCTGCACCCTTTTATTTCTCTAAACCTACTTTTTGTGTCCAGAAAGTTAAATTTTTACTGCATCAGTCATGTTTAGACATTTCTTTGCATAACTTTGATGCTGAATTTTGTGGCCGCACAGTAAAACAGTGCACTGCCACTCCAGAGTCTTTTAAATCTAAAATACATTTTCCAGACCTCAACTAAACCTCCACTGTATACTTATAGCATTCTCCTGCTTTGTGGGCATCAACTATTTTAATTTTCAAAGTGCTAGGCAGCCATTTATAGGAGCCCATTGCTGCTGACTTTGGGGATAATGTTTGAGGAGTCAGAGTATCTATAAAGCTTTGACATTTGCATCACCTTGATAAGATTTGATAAGAGTTATCTTGATAAGAGTTATTTGAGAGCTCAGATCTCTTTGGGTGCCCAAACATTTGCATGGTGCTCATTTTTGTTTTTCCACTCCAAAATTGTACAAAACAAAAATAAGACTTATCCTACTTATAAGAGCATTTCATCTTTAACCAACACCACTCAGATTCTTCTCAGAGGTTCTGGATGGTGCTTAATCACGCCAGAGAATGTAGATCCACTGCTCTGCAGCCCAGGGCATGATAGCTTCATGTCTTTCTAGTTAACTCTTGGCATGAGTCAGAGTAACCTTACTCTCAGGTGTGGCTGCCCCAGAGCATCCTGTTCTATTGGCAATGATTGTAACTGAATGTTACAGTGAATTAGGGAGAGAATAAGCACCATCCAGAGTGGTTAAACACCAGCCAAAGCCTCTGAGATAAATGTGAGTGCCGTTGGTGATCCAGCATATAACGTCCAGCAGTTGACTGTTTAACTTCAATCTGGTGTTTTTGAAACCATTCTTAGGCTTGTTCAACAGAGTGAATGTGGACATAAATTTGCACCACATGATGTACCAGATCCTGTAAAAATGCCTCAGGGTGTTTTGGCTGTTAGGCAACGATTCAGAGCGATCACTGTATCTTAAATGTCTCTTACATTAGCATTAGTGGACTGGTGACTAAAGTAAACATATCGGATGTAGGAAAAAGAAGTAGGGGTTGATAAATTGGCAAAAATGTAGTCATGTGTTTGGAACAGACAAATGCTGCAGCAAAACAGTTGTGTCTGATTTATAATAATTTTTTATTTTTGATCAGGACAGAAAAAAAAAGTCTTGAAAAAAGAAATAGCATAACTGGTTGACATCCAGTCACCTCTGTGCAACTTTTTAGATTTAATTTGACAGTTTCACAGCCCTTTTTTGTAACAACTCATTACAGGTAGTTTAAATATTTTTTCAAAGAAGCATGCAATAATCAGTGTGTAACAGAAATACTGAAAAAGCCCTGCAAAGTGTGTTGTGACAGTTTATCACAATAATGAATACAGTATTCAGTTGCGATTATTTATTGTATTTACATTTTTTTCCCCAAAAATGCCCACCTTTATTGAGATTACTCAGCTCATCATTCTCAAGGGTCTAGGCTTTGTGCATTTTACCCCAGGTTATGCCTATTTGTGCATTTGCCATAGACAGAAAGGATTTTAATTGTCATCTAGGCCATCAGTTTCAGCTTTATGGAGCTCCTGTCATCTAGCTGTTGTTAAGAATGGATTGTCTGAGGCCTTTATATAGTATTAGCAGATAGTCTGAACTCGTTGAGCTTTGACTTTGGCTTTTTGACTGATGCTTTGGGCACCGTATATTTCTATCTATTTCGTTTACATGTTTACACAGATCATTACCTTGTGTTGCTTTGAATACCCTCACATGAAGGATAGGCTTCTTTTATAGCTGACCCGTACAGCTGATTTTTTTTTTTAGCTTAATATGACCCAGCTCTTTAGCTGCTTTTACTGCTGTGATTCAGTTATTTATGTGTCTCCATTGTTCTGTCCACCCTCTGAATTTTAGGTTAAATCACCGAAAGTGTGTTAGGCCACAATTCAGCCTATATTGTGGCCCATTTTTCTTTCACTGTAAGACAAATAAGACGGCATGTTGAAAGTCCCCAGGCAAAGCCGGATAATAGATTTTATTTTCTACACAGATCAATTAGACTTGGAGTTCAGAACAAGGCTTTCCTTTGCTTACCCAATGTATTGATTTAGATTAACCATATACTACCAGACCAAACAGCAGATTTTAGTGTAGAGTTTTATTTTATGTTACTGACTCTTTATGAAGGCATTGCAGGCCAGATCATGGCATTTTTACACCCGCCTTGTGTGGTGCAAACCAATCAACTTTTTCTCAAGTTCACTACTAGAGGGAAGAAGTGTTTGTGATGGTCTGCATTAAAGTGGGAATTTGACATCACAGCATACTTTTCTTCTAGCAGCCTGTACTGTTTGATTATTGCTGCTTGATTATTGCTGCAGGTTTCTAATTGATATAGGGTGCTAACTCACCTACCTAGTTGGGTCCAGGTTCTCAGCGGTTGGTTAGTGGTCAAAAGTCATGCCTCTGTAATCAAATGGGGCAGCTGATGGCTTGGTGGTTAGAGAGTTGCCCCAGTGATCGAAAGGTCGTGTGTTCGAATCCCTTGAGCAAGGTACCGTCCCCACACATCACTCCTCGGCTGCCCACTGCTTCGCTACGGTAAAAGGGTTAAATGCAGAGGATAAATTTCACACTGTTCAGAGGACTGTACACTGTGCTGTGCTGTTTTCACGCGTGACACATGGTTCACTTTCACTTCACCTTCTGATGTTTCAGTTTGAACCAGGATTGCGGGTGTGAAAGATGCCTCAGACTACAGTATGGAGCAAGTGACCAAAATTTGGTCAGACCAAAAAAGTTAGTCTTGTTTTAGATCAAACTAAGCCATAGACATGGAAGAAAAGTAAGAAGGAGCTGTGGTAGCACTTGGGAAGAAGAGGAGACAAAATAGTCTATTTAATTTTAATTTCATCTGATGAAGAAATCAAAAGTCAACTTGAAAAAATGCATAAATTGCTGAAACTTTTCTGAGGATGAGAGAGAGAGAGACAGAGAGAGAGGGAAGATAAAGGAGCAGTGCCACCAGCAAAAAACGTATGAAAAAGTGTGCAATGCCATCAGAAAAAGTGGTTCTTCATCAAATAAGAAGGACAGTTTTCTGTTTGGAGGACCGTGAGACACATCCCACTAAAGTGTTGATGACAGGACTTAGACATACAGAGTTCTTTTAGTGTGCTTACGAAATCGTAATTAAAACAAGAACCTTGATTCAGACCTTGGTCTGGACTTTCCGATGTGAAATGGCCCATAGAATTGTTAATTACTTATAATAATTATATATCAGTCAGTCAGGAAAGAGATTATTTACATAAATCAGCATGTTTAATTCTAAGGGAAAGACAGAAGGGTCATGTAAATAACATATATGATTAACAAGCATGGAATAAACAAAATGGAAAATGAAACAGAAGGAAAACAAATAATGTGGGCCTTTTATGATTAGTGTCTTAAATGGTCAGCTATTGGTTAAAATGCTTTTACCTTTGTTGGACACTTCAGTTCACCAAAACACCTGGTACCACTCACCTGGAGCTGTGGTTGGTCTCCATGTAAAAATGCTTTGCATATTGCAGCCCTCCAGAGACCAACAAGGCGATAACGATTCACAGGCAAAACATTGCGCAGCCCTAATTTTATATTCCATTTGCTGTTATTTGGGAACTTTTCCTTTTTTTTTGCATCCAGAGTGCACATCCATTAACAGTTTCCATGAGATGACAGTTTTCTATCTAACCTTCTAGATGTAAACATGATCTTAGCATGACATCTAGCAGACTGTTGTTTGAATGCACCAGACTCAGTTGACTATTTAGTTGTATCTATGGAAGAACTGTATATATAAAAGTGTAAACATTTTCATGTTATAGATAAACTTTGAATACATCTGGGCAGTGTTGAATGTGTTTTAAAGCACATTATTATCTCAAGAAGAGACCAAAAATTATCATCTAATTCAGAGGTCCCTGGTATCGGTCCGTGAGTCATTCGTTACCAGGCCACACAGAAAGATTATCGGATACGGTACATCAAAAATTTCTCCCACAAGCTAGAGGTTTTCGAGTTTTAGACACTTTGTTTTTCACTGTATCTATACCAGTCCGTGAAAATATTATTTTACATTAAATTGGTCCATGGTGCAAAAAAGACTGGGGACTGTTGATCTAAATAATTTTCTGGAGTAGCAATATACCATCATAGTGCTTAACATTTGTTGGCTATGGTGGTGTTTCCTCCTGTTAGGAAGAGTGTATATTTCCTTTATACAGACACACAGCTCTGGAGAAAAAAATAAGAGACCACTACAATTTATTTTTAAGTCAGCATCTCTGATTATGACAACCATTCCATTCCTACACAAGCACCACATTCTGCTTTATGAGAGACTGTTTAGTGATCACCTGACTGAAATCTTATTTAATGAGGAAAAGTATTAAAAAAAAACCCACTGCTGTAATCAACACTCTCCTCTTGCAGTGTTGGTTGGTAAAACACTACTAGATGTATGTCAAAGTAATTATTGCCATTTTATTTGAGTGAACAAGAGATTTGTTTTCTTTTAATTATTCAAGTTCTGTAAACACTGCATCATTTCTCTTATTTTGATGTTTTGTCATTTCCTTTTAAATTATGCTTTAACGAACAATATTTTTATTTGGTAATTAGGAGAAATATTGTCAGCAGTTCTTAAAAACTAAAGAAAGCTGTTCAGTTCAATACTTACACCCATTTTTGGAGAGGCCTCTTATTTTTTTCCGGAGCTGGATTAAAAAGTACATTTCAATTTTAGGTATTAGTAGTAGTAGTAGTAGTAGTAGTATTAAAGAGGTATGCTCACTCATGACCAAAGACAAGCTCTGTTCTGTGAGGCAGCCGTAACTATTATGATTCAGCAGTGCTGTTCTTTTCTAACAGGCTCTTTTTACTGCATGAGCAGATCCTGCCCCTGATGGTCGACTGAAGTGGCAGAGCTATGTCTCCTCCACGGCTCACCGGTGCATTGCGCTCTTTTTCTACGGTCAGCAAGCAGGAGGACTTCACACTCGAGCATTATGATTTGAAGGCGAGGCACAACATCTCCAACCCATTCTCAGAACAAATGTTTTTGCTCTTTCAGGTTACTAATAAAGGTGTTTGTGCTACCCCAGTTTTATATCTACCATTTGTTATAAAATGTGTACAATGTATAATATATACTCTGAGATATACTGGAAATTTGTGATGCTGGGTGAAAATGTGCTTTTGGTATGTTCAAGCTGTTTGGATTACAGGTGGAAAAAAAATCAAATGTGTAGATGCAATTTTCATGAGCCACAAAGTTCCAGTATTTATTGTAAGTAAGCATAAATATTGACATTACAGTGTTTTTTTCTATTAGTCCTTTATTAAAATTGTCAAAGAAATAGTCAGGTTTGTGGAGCCTAGTTCTTAGCCTCTTGTCTTCTGTTTGCATTTGGAAACTTGAACCTGCATGCTCAAGAAGCACTGATGAATTAACACAAAGCTGTGGGTGATAAACAAAAAGAAACAGCAATGATTGGGGGTGTAACAGTTTAGTCAGCGCACAGTTTGGTTCAATAGACGATTCAGGGTTCACAGTTTGATGTACTCATGGTATATTAAAAAAAAGTACAACTGAAAACAATGTACTGTTATGGATAAACACTTGTATGGATTCAAATAAAACCACTGTGTCTGACGACGACAGTTGCCAAAAAGAGCGTTCTCTGATGTCTTTGGGCATGTATTTCTATTAACCTAGTGCCCTACATTATTTATTTGCTCATGCCTGACAGGTTCTCTCTTCTTCCTTCCCCTCCCCTTGTTTTTGCCTAATCTGTCTGTCTCCTGACTTTGCTTTTATTTGGCTTTTTAGGAGGTGGCAGATTGCGTTTCAGATCATCTTAAATCGCCTTCTTGCCTCTGAATTTAGATCCTTAAAGTAGCAAAGCTGCTGTTTTAGGGCACGAAAAAATCTGATTTTTCTTTATTCAGAACTTGTTCACAACAGACATTTTAGAAAGCGACACAGTGCTGATACATTCACATGATATTAACATACTTTGCTGCCATGATCACTTAACCTTCAACCTAATGAAATGAGTATTTACTTTAGGTCTTTCATATTTAATTTTAATGTGTTGTTTCATGTGACTTGACATTTAAAAGGATTTGACTAATTTCTTTCATATTTCTATCTTGAAGATATTTAACTTTTTTTATGGTACTGCTCATTTTCAGGCCAAGCGTCTGAAGCGGCAGGAATTGTTTGCCAGAGAGGGTCTCACATGGCCCAAGGTTGTCCAGTTCTTCACACAACACTTGGAGAAGAAGGACCAACAGTTAACCTCTCAAGAGCTGAAAAACATTCTGCAAGCAGCCAAACAGATAGGTATCGTATTTAACATTTTTCTAGGAAGAAATATGGTGCTTTTATGCTCTCTTATTTCCTCTTCCATCAGTTTGCTCTGCTCCACTTTGCAGCCAGCACCAGCACATTAAAGAACAAATTGAATTAGTCAATACTTGTGTTAATGTAATTGAACCGCCATAAGGTTAGGGTCATTTTCCTCACGCCACCAACCTGCACCCATTTTGAACCTCATCAGTCACAGGGGTGACCGGACTTGTAATGGTTCTGTGTGGATCACATCACAATAGTATTTAGCTGTCCTGATGTGTCTAATAATTAGATTAGATGCAAATCCCCCAATTCAGCCTTAGTCAAACAAGGTTGCATGCTGAGTCCTCTCCCACTGCTCATATTACTGTTCTGATCCTGTTGGCAGGGGGAATGAGCTTGGTTGGGGTGGGGGGGCCAGGAAAGCAGCAGGGCAGGGATTGGAACATGGCAGGACTCCCTCTCTGCTGCTAATCCCATCGTAGCACTCATGAATACCAGTGAGACTCTGGTCACAGCAGGTGTGGCACATTTATGGTGGAAATGAATGAGGACTGTGAAGGACAGAAAGAACCAGTGTTTTTCGTCACCAAGTAGCTACACTGTCCATGACAAAAGGCCCAGTAGTCCTCAGCAGGATGATGCTACTTCTAGTCGTTTTTCCCTACGCCAGGCCTGATGTTTAGGTCTTCTCTTGAAACTCCAGACACACACTGCAGTTCTTGAGATTCAGCCTGTTTTTGACTTTGATTATTTCTGCACATTGGTGGGTGCAGGTGTTAAACATGGGCACCTTAAAATCAACAGAACTTCATTGTGTAGCTGTGGAAGGTTTTGTTAATAGCCTTACATAAAGAGGAATGCGAAACTAAATGAAGTTGGGATGTTTCATTTTATATTGCCTTTGCTAGTCATAAGCATCAATCTAAAGTTGTTTTGTACATGCTTTCTGCAGTCTGCACATAAGCCGTTCAGAGTCTGTTTAAACCAGGTTAAACCCCATTTCTCTTATTTTACAAATTTATGCACGGAAATGAGCAGTTACACATAGGCAATGTGTGCAGTAGAGAGTGAGATGCATTCAGAGAATTTTAATTGGACCAGATCCTTCTCTCTTCTTGCTCATATATTCTACTATTAATTGGACAGTTATCCCCTTTTCCCATTATTACAGTGAGATCTAGCTGAGATGTTGTTGAAGTATATCATATGAACTTGGACATATGCAATGTAGAAAGTAGTCTTAATTGTTTCAGATCTTCACCTACATGTGTTAGGGGGATGCTTTCATTTTGTGACCCTGCTCTCATTGTGTATTTGCTGTCATCTCTGCATAATTTTGCAGTTGGCTCAGATCATGGGCAGGATGCCATCGAAAGTGGTGCAGTCTTCTTGTTTAAGACATTCCACAACAAAGACCAGGTCGGCCATGAAGAGACCCGGGCCATTAAACAGATGTTTGGCCCTTTTCCGGCTTCAGCTGCACAGGCGTCTTGCACGGCTGTGGGCCTACTGGTGGCTCAGCTTGGAGAGTCTCAGGTGGAGGCCTTTGTCCAGACACAGAGCTCCTTCAACTCTGTCAATCGTGGGACTGCCTTTGGACGAAACATTGCGTTTTCCTTTGACACCTATGTGCTAGACACCCAAGACACCCTGCCCTGGGAGGAGGTGCATGATGAGAGCCGAAGCCTTGACTTCAACAGCTTCCTGAACAATCATGCTGGTGGGAGGAGGACTGAGGTAGACACAGTTGGTGGTGCAAGCTCAGTTGGTGCTCCAAGCCAGAGCAGTACTGACAGTTCCATCCTTAGAAGGGAGGTGGAGAAATACTTATGTGGAGGCAACATGGGCTCATCCAGTGCTGAGGAACTGTGTACATCCTTGTTTGAGATGCTGGCCTCAACCAAGAGTGATGATGAACTGCAGAATGAGGTAAGATCAAGTCACGTATTTCAACTTGCTACAAAGCTCACCCATGTTCTGAGTAGGGCCAAACCAGTATAGTCAGCTGCCACTGATGTTGCTCCCATATATCCTTGTATTTCTGCAAAACAAGGTGGTAAACTAGTAAAAAATTGTGTGTAAATATATATACACACACGCACACACGTGTGTGTATGTATATGTATATGTGTGTGTGAAGATCCCTGCAGCATTCTCAGCACACCCAGTACTCCCAGGTGTTTGTACAGTGTTGGTGCGTTCAATGTGTTCTCTGCTAGAAAAACTTACTTGGTCTTAGGGCACTATGCAAGATGCATGCGAATATGCACCCAAGTACTCTTAAGGCAATCAGTATTTTCATAAAGTGTTTACCCACTGTTTCTTCCCTTTGTTGCCCAAGTGTGAGAAGCTTAAATAAAAGGACATAATAGTTCAGTTGAGGAAAAGTTGTGATTGTAGTATTGTATCGTCATCTTTTAATTTTACCATGAAACACTAATTAATCTTGTAAGAAAGACTGGCATTGCAAATGTCACTTGAACTTTATTGCCCAGCTCCATTTTGCCTGAGGCTATATTGTTTGCAGCTGCTTAGTTTATGCTTATTCATTTTTGTCCAGAACTGTTAGCCTGGTATGCAGTCATACAAAAGCTGAAACATGACCAGTACATTTCCTGAAACCTGATGCTGTTGTCTTTGAATGTCCTAAACATACATCGTTTTGTACATTCATGATATTTGCCTGCTGTAGCCCTTTAGGCTCCAGCGTAATTTACCAGTTTAACATTTTATCACACCATTCTGATAGTATCACACCAGTTGTAACTGAATGTTCAGTTGTTTTTTGAAGTAGCTATTAAATACAAAACTTATGTTTAATTAATGAACACACTTTGGAATATTACAGTGACTAGCATTAGTAATACAACATGCAACATGAGCTCATTCTGACAAATCCCTCACAGTGGTAACTGTGTATCCTCAGAGAGTAGTTTGTAGTCGGGTTTATCAGAACACCAGCACAGAGTGCAAGTAACTGTTTACTGACCGTTCCGCTCCTTCAGAAGTGGCATGATCAAAGGTAACGTACTTCTGTGGAAAGCCAAGTCAGATGTGCATTTGTTGTACGTGACTATCCTTCATTTAAAGAAAATACCTCTGAACTTTCCTCTTTTTTGATCTATCAGGCATAATTTTCATTTGCTGTCTACTGGGGTAGGTATAACCCTGCAGGAGAACTGCTGCCCTTTCTCAGTGTATACACTGTAGCTGCTTTGAAAATGTAAAGGTAGAATCATAATTGGAAATAAATGAAGACATTTTTTAAACTGATGGCAAATGAGACATTACCAGTGGCTGTTACCATGAACTTAGTCAATTGTCATCAGCATGGGCCTACTTGGAGCCTGAAGAGTCTTTATAGAATTTTTTTGGTGGATTTCGCCAAGCTGCTGAGAATAGATAAATTAATCAATTTAAAGAGAGGTAGACATCATATTCTTTTTTTAATTTAATTATTTTAATAAAATGAGATGAAGAAAAAAAAAATGTAACAGTATACTACTTTACAATTCTGGGCAAGAATTGTGAATGCTGTTATGAAAATGTGACTCAGCCAAGCTTAATGAGTATAAATTTGTCTGTAAACTTGTCTGTAGGCAGTATTTGTCTGATACAGTTCCGCCGAGGACAAAAACATTGTTGGAACACTAAATGACTCTTCTATTTTAAGACATTGCAGTTCTGTGGTTTTGACTTACGTGGACACATAAGGAGGCCTCTTTGTCAGAAAACCATATCAGTTGGGACAATGGATACTGGAAAACATGCACAGATGACCAATATAATGTTAGACATGATGCATAGACCTGAAAGATTGATCATTTTTAGATTAAAATCTATAATCGTAAGAGCTACAATTATTTATCATTTTATTTTTTGCATGTATTATTTATAATTTACAAGCTAAGAGAAATTGCATGAAATAGCATGTAGCTTATTTAATGCCTGTAGTTCAAAAGCAGTCAAACACCCATGCATAGGACAGCGCAGCCACAGCTAACAGACAGTCTGGTCAGTCTGGTATTCTGAGCAATTAGATGTTTGCCCCAAAACGTCCTTTCAAGAGTTAACCAAGTTGCTCAGATTGCTCTATTGTAACACTTTAATTGGTTATGAAATTTCCCAATGTGATTTATGCATGCTGGGAAAATGTTACCTTGTTTATCTTTGTTTGTAAATAATGCATGTAGCAAATATGTTGTTGGCATTGAACTGAACATATGGTGTATGTTAATTTCACTGCATAACACTGACTCACACATTGTTAGATTCCCAGAGAAATATTCTAAGCCACATGTCTCTCATGTTGCAACCACTGATTTTATTTAGGCAGGAGATTTTTGCTACCTTTATTGCAGTTGGTTATTAACACCCAGGGCGTGTGTTACTGGCTGAAAAACAGCACTGGACAGACTGATCAGTCATTGGGCTGAACTGTTGTCTCTTTGCCACAGTCGGCTTGAGACAACGACAATTAAATTTCAAGTTGGCAAATGAAGGCAAAGTGAGACCAAAAAAACCCCATAAGAGGTAAAATGACTAATTCAAACAATAGACTGATTGCCTGCATGCCTCACTTTTTTGGACACAACTTTTTATGCTTCTGCATGTTTTTTAAAGCTTTTATTGTCTTTACAGCCTTGTTACTGAGATTTTACAGTTTCTTTCCTTTAGTTTCTTTGTTCTTCCTAATCATTCGTGATGAGCTGACATGGTTGGCTTTTGCTCTAACCCCCCACCATCCCCTTAAGGTTTAAGTATAAGGTGTAGGGCCCGAGCTACATCACGCTTTAATGTTCCTCACGTAGTTGACATTTGGAACGTGACTCTCACGCTGACATCTTCAGATGTAGGATGGCCTTTGTGCTCTAGGCCTTCCATGCTTCTCTCTGCAAGTGAGTCCAAAGTCAACATCAAAGTTGAAGGCATTTCCACTAAATACCATTACACTTGAGAGTACTAGTGAAGGAAAAAAGGTACAGCCCAACTTCTTAATGTTTCACATTTCTACTTTTAAAAAGTAACATAATGCCGTGTTGTATTCAGTAGAGCCAAATAAAAGTTGGAGAGAACAATTAGAAAATAACCCTGCCTAAGGTTAAGCCAGAGAATATCTTAGCAGAAAATTATACTTTTGCTGTGCTAAAGAGAACTTGGCAAACAATGGATTGTCAGTTATGCTAGACAGTCTATGTTTATTCTTCAAAAATTCTTCCCAAAATGGAGATGATTGCACAGTGTGGGAGGCTGTGTTTGATTGTGCATGCTTTACTAATATATAAAATTATTCTGATTTCCATCCATCCTAGTATAAACACCTACCGAATATTGTGTTGGTACCCCTATTTCCACTGAAACACTTCTGGCCTGTCAACGCCTGGACTCCACAAGACCTGTGAAAATGTGCCGTAGTATTTGGCTTCAAGACCTTAGCAGTAGATCCTTTAAGTCCTGTAAGTTGCAAGGTGGGGCCTCCATGGATCAGACTAGTTTGTCCAGCACATCCTACAGATTCTCAATAGTGTTGAGATGTAGGGAATTTGGAGGCCAAGTCAACACATTGTACTCTTTGTTAAGATAAGAAAAGATAAGGTAAATCTGTATTACTCCCACAAGTGGGAAATTTGCTTTGTCACGGCAGAAAGTGGACGGTACAAAAATTACAAAAGCAGTAGAATATAATACTATGCCAGCAGTACAGTATAAAATGTACACTATACAATGTAGAAATAAAAAATATGGACATCCGTATTGTATGTGTGTGTATGTGTGTATATATATATATATATATATATATATATATATATGTATATATATACACACATATACATACATATACATTAGCAAACTATACTGTATTTAACTGGATTTACAAAAACTTAATAACTCGTTCAGTTAATTTTTGGTCTAGATGTGTTTAAACTGGAGCAGAAAACTCCCCAGAAGAAGGTCAAATACAGACTTTGGGTCAGGAATTATCTAGAAGTCTCTCCTGGGTTCCTGCTCCACCGAGGCAGCGGGGGGCGGGGCCACTGCGGCGAGCTCGCTTCTGATTGGCTAGAGCCGGCGGAACTGTTGAGAAAGGCCGAGAAAGAGAATCCTGCAGGGTTTATAAGAGGAGGATCTCTTAGAGTAGGAGAATCGCATCAGAAGTGAACACTACTGAAACGGAGAGGAGCACAGACTAAATCTCTTCCACACATAGTTTGGGATCCCATCAACGGTAAGTACACTTTTTTTCTATCTGTCACTGGAGTAACTATGTAATGTAGAGAATAGGGACTCTGGACATACTGTCAATCAGTGTTTGTTTGGCTAATGGTAATAATATTTCTGCTCATAGCACTTAGTCTATCTGCAGTATCTAAATGTCTGTCTGTCTGTGTCTGCCTATCTGTGTTTATCTATTTTTCTGTCTATGTATTATAGTATTGTAGCCTTGCAGATAGACTAAGTATGTATGAATATGAATATATATATATACATATATATACATATATATACATGCACACTGTTTGGACATTTGTTGGGAGGAGTTAAAGTTTTCTGGTGATATGAAGCTTAGTGTAATTTGTAACAGGACACCAAATTTTCCCTTTACTATCTGTCTTCTTGTGCTACTTCTTGCACACTATCTGTCTTCTTGCGCTAAGATTGTAACACTCTGAGCTCTCCTCTGGTTCTCAAAGTCCTGAAACTTTTTTTTGCATTTTTTGAGTTCTTTATTTAAAGCGTTTTTGCTGCTTTATTAGAAACTGTTACTTCTGCCATGAACTCATTAATGTTGATGTGTGCTTATGGTTTGTGTTAATTGCTTTTAGACACCCAACAACAAACAAGCAAGATGTCTTCTGCAAAAGGAGTTGCCATTGGTATTGACCTGGGCACTACCTACTCCTGTGTAGGAGTGTTCCAGCATGGAAAAGTGGAGATCATTGCTAATGACCAGGGAAACAGGACCACCCCCAGCTATGTGGCCTTCACAGACAC
>JBBIGA010000007.1:13634819-13653569 GCA_037576975.1 Alestes dentex | reverse complement strand
GACCCCTCCATGATTTCTAAGTGGGAGAACTTGCAAAATCACAGGGTGTTCAAATACTTATGTTCCTCACTGTATTAGAATCAAATTAAATGCAGCACCCTCTTATAAAGCATTTTATTGTTTTCCGTAATACGTTTACACTCTTATTTCTCAAGAACATTTTTTTTACACTTTCATTTTAATGCACTTGCAAAGAAATGTCTCTTTCATAATGAGAAGCTTATGTTTTCAGAGATAATGTTGAAACAACAGGGCTATAGTTTGAAGTAATCATAGTAAGAATATCAGTAACAGCATATTTAATAGCGCTGGATGAAGTGAAAATGTTTTCTCAAAGATTTTATGATGAGGTGAGAAAAAGTGAAATCTGTGGTATTTGAGCTATTTAAAGGCCAAGGAAGAAACATTTCAAATCATGAGAAGAACTAGATGGGAAACTGTCAAAAACTGCTTTCCCTGTCCAGTCTAGAGTCTACATCTGAACTGAAGTCTTTTGTTATTTGACTTTCTTAAAGACAATAAGGTGAGCTTCAAAGTGATCTGAAAAATTCTGGATCAAAAATATTGGGGGCAATTAAATAAAATATGTTTTCAGTGATAAATGTATTTAAAGCAAGGCTTGACCAAAAAAAAAATTGCACCCAATAATCAATATCAACCTCCCTTTGGTTTATTTTAAGGCAGGGGAGCTCTGGATCATTTTAATATGTTTATTTTCTAGTCTGTGCACTTTTTCGGCTTTCAACTGAGCCTCCCAAATAAGAGTAACGTTAGTACCCTTATGGTTGAAAATATTTTACACTTTTTATTCCTTTGAAAGGAAGTGTAAACTGTGAATTGTAGCCATTCACATTCCAGGACATAATCTTATATTGAATAGCCATCAATAACATGAAAATCACTATGATGGTAAATGAGACAAGGATACGTAATAGGGCACCAAACCACTCTGACTGCACAAAAATAAATAACCCCAGAGAGAAGATATACGTAGTACTCTCACTAAGTCCCAAAATTAAAGAATTACAGGGACAAATAAGGCAGATAGGCATTTGGCCAGGTCATACACTTCACTGCCCTGAAAACCTTGACCAAAAAAAGAAAATGTTGTATCTTTGTTGGGGCTGAGCCAAGAGGCAGCCACACCCTCAACCCCCTATAATTAAAATCTAATTATATTACTCTAGGAATAGTAATATAACTAAATGTCATCCAGAATTATAATTACTCCTTTGGAACATGTGAGGAATGTTCATATGAACTCTAGGCTACAACACGTTATGCTGGACAACAAGAAAAAGCTTTGTTGTTTGAAACTCTAGCAGATATGTGTACCAAATGTGCAAGCATATAAATACCCATCATGTAAACATAAGTGGAAGCACCATGAATTTTCCTAGTTCTCACTTAACTGAGCTAAACGGATGAGTATTCTTCAAGACGACCATTAGAAAAGATTTAGGTAACAAAACTAGAAAGAAAATATCATGTGATTTAAGTTTGGAAGGAAGTCAGTGAAGGAAAATCAATGCAACTGCATTTTAAGTGGATGTTTGTAACAAAAGAACCCTGGACAAAATGCTGAGGTTTCTTAAGAGAGGAGATGATGTGTACTTTGGTTTTGTGAAGCACTTTCACTTTTGCTGGATGGAGAAGAAAAGGCTGCTGCCCCTTGTTTTTCAGAGAGGTGAGGGCTGGCTGAAGGCTTTATGATGCAACATTGTAAATTAATCAGGGAAAAGCAGGAGACAAACTCAGCCATGGGTCAACTGTGGACCAGACTGCTGATGAGCTTTTAGGATGTCTTGTCTATCCCTGAAGTGCAGCAACTTAAAGATCAACATGTGTGAATTGTTCCCTTCTCTGGCTGGGCATGTCTATCATCAACCTGT
The DNA here is from genome assembly GCA_037576975.1 of Alestes dentex. Classification (NCBI taxonomy): domain Eukaryota; kingdom Metazoa; phylum Chordata; class Actinopteri; order Characiformes; family Alestidae; genus Alestes; species Alestes dentex. Next base: position 13,651,677 of record JBBIGA010000007.1, on the reverse strand, counting down.
TTGATGCCGCACCTATCTTGCCTTTGGGCTCTCACTTGTAACATGTCCATAATTTGCCCAGTGTTACTAATGAGATGGGCAGCGTTGATTTTTTTTTTTCCCCCCAGGATATCCATATCTTAGTGGATAGCCTTACCATCTGTGCACAGTTTTGTCAAGGTCCATTTTGGACTATCCACAAAAGAGTTAAAAGTCTGTAAGTGCTGAACATGAGTTTCTTGCTCCTCCACTATCTGTAGTTGCTGCCTGGCTTTTTTGGCTGGGCTCTTAGAAGTGGCCAAAGTGATTTCTAGAGCCAAATCTTCCAAACCTCTTTTGTTCATGGGCTTCATTTCAGCAACAAAGTATTTTGAAAAAAGAATGACCCTTTTTTGGAAGTTTTAAGGGAGAAAGAAAAAATCTTTGCAACACTATAGTAAATGTCTTTTCATTTTTGTTATGTGGCACTAGTGTAATGTATTTTACATGTATTTTAATGTATGGTTAATTATTTCCCTACTTCTTAAATAGCTTTTTCAGATGTTTAGGGTCAAATATTTTCTTCAATGTATTTTCTTTTGCATATTCTCTGCATCACTGAAATCCTAGGGACCTAACTGATGTAGTTCAAGAGTTAACAAAAAGAGTGGATCAAAAAATGGTTTCTTTCTACTTGTTTTGTTCTTGCCATACTGTTTTTAAGAGAAATACTTATTATTAATATCTTAAATGCAGTAGATATAGGAGGCAAGGACAACGCCCTTTGATTTGTAGTCTTTGGCATTGTTTTGAGGTGAAATTGAAAGACCTATAATGCATTTAAGTATTGTATTTTTTGTAATAACTCCCGGCATGGCAGCTGCATGAGCTCAGAATATAAACTTAAATTGGAAACGAGGCTCTAGGTACGTGAGGCCACTGCTGAAGTGCTGTTGGTCTCTGATGGCGTGATCAGGCAAAATTATTCAAGTGAGTGTGACTTAAACACTGTTCAGTGTTATTTCAAAGCAGTGGAATTGGAAAACACATTGTGTTAATGGCAGATCAAATTCCGACCAGTATGGCAGTATTTTTAAACATATGAGCACAGAGTGATTGAAATATTAGTAATTAACATTTATCATGAAAGACATTTTAGGGTGAGACAATGATTCTTTGTACATGTTACTTTGTAAATTTTTTTGTACTAGCGTTCCACACTAAACTCAAGATTTTGTTACCTTATGTTGTATTTTATGCTTATTTTTGCCCTGATTTCTTGATTTCCAAGACACTGGAACCTGCATGGCAAGGAACTGCAGAGTTGCAGTTTCACAACAGCAGTTTTAGGCCAGTGGTTATACAGACAGCTACTGTCTTTATGTCTCTTGTTGTAACTTATTTATTTTTGTACATAAAGATGTTAATTGTCTAAATCCCAGGGCTGGGCGCATTAACGGGTTGTTATCGCATTAACACATTATTTAGCTAATTACTTTATTTTACGCAGTTTTTAAAATCCTTTTATTTTGAAAGTTCATTGCTTTTTTGTGTTTTTGTGCTCGTGGTTGTGCATGATCAAGATATGAATGATAAAAGAATGATAAAAAGGGCTACTTAATTTGATCTGTCTTCACCACCATTGAAGTTCATACAGAGGATGCCCTTTCAGAAGGCCCCCAGATTAAACCAGAAATATCTACACTCTAATGAACATATAATCAAATCAGGATGGGAAAACCAAATCACCAAGGGGTCACCCATCAATGATGGATAATAAATATGTAAGGAGGTCAAGAAAATTGTGTTTTATATTGTATTTAGTCGACATGAACATGAACATGAGCATGAGCGTGCCATGAGGAATCTTTAAACGCACAGGGTGTCAGTCATGCAATGTTCACATCCACAAGGCATGATATAGAAAAAAATAAGAGCGTGACCATTCATGAGGGAGGAGTATGAATTAAGTAATACCTGACCTTGTAACTTATTGTAAGGTGGAAAGGATTCGTGCTTTCTTATGCCTATAAAATACCTAGCTCAGATCCAGGATCCTCTACTGGTCCACGAGGCTGTTTAATTCTTTAATAAAACAGCAAGCTGTATTTCCCCTACTGCGTTTGTTTTTTTGACTTACAAAAAGTTTCAGACTTAGACTTTTGCGGCAATTTTCCACGACACGCGCAGCACGCAGTTCTGAATCTCGGCTGGTTTTCGCGGGGGTCAGACGTCCCATTATCTTGTCTATATCATATGGACAAAAGTATTGTCCATATAATATACACAAAACGGACGCCTGACCGTTACACCAACAGGGATTTTAATGACACTGCATTCAGATACATAGACTTCAATATAGAGTTGGCCCCCCCTGCTATAATGCTCTGGACTCTGAGGGTAACTTGTTTTTCTATAACAAACTAGATAAAACATGAATGCCCTACTTTTGAATTAGTTATTTAATTTAGCTGATAACAGTGCAGTTAATCGCAGAAAACCATGCTATTAATTAGGATTTTAAAATTTTAATCGTTGCCCAGCATTACTTAATATACTATATGGATAAATGTATTGGGACGTACCTTTTAATCATTGAATTCAGGTGACTCCTTACTTCCAGGAATGGGCCATCTCAATGCTCCAGCATACCAATACATTTTGGACAACGGCATGCTTCCAATTTTGTGGACACAGTTTGGAGAAGCCCCATTTTTATTCCAGCATGACTTTGTCTCAGCATGACTTCTCCATATTGCGTATCTCCCTGTCAGTAAGACAATGCTAGCCTCAATGCTGGTGTTACCCTGAATTTGACTCATGTCTTGTTGACAGCATGATTACATTCGTTGTACAACAGCATGATCTGTGGTTGTTATGGTAGGTATGGTTGTACCATAGCAGTTATAAATAAATAAGCGAGAAGATAGTTTACAAAGGTGTATAACGAAAACAACAGCTTGACGATGTCATTTGCTGGTATTGCTGTGACATGAGTATGCTTAAATGCTGCACAGGACTTATTATATAGTGCTACATGACAAACAGTGGATGTGTTCCTTGATTACATCTGCTGTGCTCTTGAGTGTCCTGCATCACATTCGCTACGTCCTCCATGACTGCATCCGAGTGATTTCCTGTTACCTTAATTTTGACTGATCTGGTAGTCAAGTGGCTACACATGCAGGTCAGATCTGTTGGTATACTCTCTTTAGTGAGGCCATAAGGCTATAGATCTGGCTGTGCCAATAGGAAAGGAAGCTTTATTCAACTGTTTGGTCGCAGTCACTTGTTTTGTGTGATTTAGTTATTGACTTGCTGTCAGTTGTGAAAAACGGTATAAATATAAAAGCTGTAAGTATAAAGATGATGTCAATTTTAATCTTGAATGGCCATGAACTTGAATTGTTGCATCAAGAGTTAGAATGTGTTCGAATATTAATTGCTGAACATTCCAAATCACAGATGTTATGGTATGGTTCAGTTGAAAGAAGTCGAAATTACATTTGTTTTAGATACAATGTCAGTTCATGATTTATATGAAAACAAAATGATTAGGCAATTACATCAGCTAATGGGTTAGGGGAGATGTCCATGTGGTCCTCTACTTACACATGGAAATCATGATTGTGAATACGTTTTCTTTTGGTGATTTACAGCTGTTGGTACAGTTGGTCCCCATGAAAAAAATAAATAGCAAAATATACATAGGCATAAGCCAACCTTGTGCCTCATTCAGCGCCTGCTGATCAGAGAAAATAAAGTTGAACAGCTTGTGCCGAAGGTGACTTCAGTGGAGGTACAGAGAGAGCATGACTCACTGTCTCTTTCTCTCTTTCTCTTTCTTTCTCTCTACCTTTCTCTCTCTCACTCTCCCTCTCCCTCTCCCTCTCCCTCCCTCTCTACTCTCTGTCCCTCATGGTTTTTTTTTCTATCTGAGTGTTGGAAAGTACTCTGTTTTTCTTTTTTCTTTTGTATTACTTTGCTCTAATTGTTGAGTGTGAGACATGCACTGTCAGAAAGCGGTAATGGGCTGCCGCTTAGTCAAAAACTTGCAAGACTGCTTTTGAGATTAGAGTTACCTTGACAACCATGAGTAGAGGTCAGATATAGGGCTAAAAGCTGCTGATTAAATTGCCCACTCTTTGCATCCCATGAAGAGAGGTGTGATTTTATTGTATGGGATTGTCAAGAGTTGATTAGCTAATAAGTACAAGCTTATTTTGTAGGGCTACACACATTAAATGCTATACATAAAAAATATTATAAGAATGGAATGCAAGGGAATTATAGTATACTTGCAAAACAAGCATAAGCTTCAATTTAATTCTTGCAACTGCAGAATTTTAAATCTTTGCTCCAGTCAGTTTTTATGTAATGCCTTGAGGCTTGCAATATTTAAAGCTACAAAAAACGTCCATTACTCGTGCATTTTTGACCATATATTTTTTCAGTAGGTACAATAGTGATTGTTTTTTTTTTAATGCGTTGCTGAATGTTTGTAAATGTTAATCAGATATTACAGCTATATCTGTATTTTTCTTTTTTGAATTGTTATCAAATATAGCTTTTCTTTCACAACATTGCTAACAGTAGAACTCAGTAGGCACCCAAGGAAAAAGAAAAAAACGACCAAAAATTCTTTCAGCTTGCTCAAACTACATTCAGGTCTTCATTTTTTTTGTGATTAAGTTTTGGATTTTCCTCAGTTTTCTCCCCAGTTTAATCCCATCCATTTCCACCCACTGGCTAGGTCTCCCCCAACCACATGACATCAGCAACACTGGGAGGATGAAGGCTAATACATGTGACCTTTAACTCCCTTGAAACAGCCCTGCATCTTTTTGAAATGCCACTAATGCAACATAATGGACATCTCATACTCTTGGAGGAGAATGCTAACTGTCAGTTCAGTTATGTCGATGACCAGACACCCACTCTGGCTAGATGAGGAGACAGTGAGGCCCATTGTTACTCCTGGATGACTATGGCGACACGGGATAGAACACACCATTTGCATGGATTAAAGTTTTCTGTCGCTATGATGGATTTCCGTCAACTGAGTGCACTTAAGGTTAATAATGAGATTGACGCAGATCCGAAGGGAAACAAATGGAGGGGGCTAAACAAGCTTCCGCAGACAAAGTTCTGGAAAGGCTGTCTTTTTCTTTGGTTTAATTACGATTTAATTATTCTTCCTAAAAATAAAAATAAACATTATGGTTTCGGCAGTTTGCTTAAACATTGTCGACTGCGGAGTAGCCTACAGGCTGCAAGCTATTTCCTGATGCTTGTTTAAGATGCTAAACTTCATAGTAAGGAAAAAATAAGTCCCCAGTATTTAGTGCCACATCAGTCTGAAAGGCTTTTAATGTCCCAAAACAAAGACGAGATCTGCAAAAGGGTGAATGGCAGGGGCTTCTTGTTGCCTTGCGTATCCAGTAATAATAATAATAATTGGCTAGTAGTAGTATATTTTACATTTTCAAAAAAGATCAGAATAGAATGTATTTATGATTGGAAGTCAGTGGGTGTGTCATGAAGTGTCTCATTCGCTAAAAGAAGCTAAAAAAGGTCGGAAAATAGTGGAGAAAACCCATTGCTTAAATGGATAAAGAAGCCAAAACTCCGAAGCTCAAGATTCAGGACAGTGGCTCCGGTGTCACAAGTTCTGTGAGAGCTTATGTTCCGTTAAAAATAAATAACAGTAGTTTTGGGGTTTTTTGGGTTGTGATTGGGAAAAATCCTTTATTTTCAATGTAGAAAATTGACACTTATGGCCGAAGTGCATGTCAAAAGTAGACTGGAGCATCACTCTTTATAAGCAACAGTCTGCAGAATTCAGCCTGCTTTAAAATTAGTTTATGTCATTTGTAGACATAGGCTACATAAATAGTCTGTGAAGCCATATTTTACAGGACATAGGCCCTTCCATTTGCATCACTCGCACACGTCAGTTTTGCTTTCGGTTTTGCCAGCATGGACGCCCTTCTGTTAATGGAAGGCACAGATGTGTCGGACATCGACAAAACGGTAAAGAAGTGGAGGTCAGCTTGGCTAAATGATAATGGCAAGCCATTTAGTTCACAGCGTTGAAAATTTGATGCATGGCCAAGGTGGTATGGGCCCGCGACACGGAGCATTTGGTTTAAAAAAAAAATACAAAATTTCAGTCAGATTATTTTTGTTTTGATTTAATCCATGCATTTTGGTGGTCCAGATTGTTGGATGGGCTTTAGGGCACACCATGGCTTCCTGTTGGCTATAAAGATGCAAAACCTATAAAACACTTCAAACAAACATTTCAGAGAAGGCAGGTATTCACAAAACAGTTTAGTGCTAAACCAAAGTCTGCACAACCTTAATGAAAATCTGGATGCTGTTTGGGCTGGTTGTGAAGTTTTGGTGAAGTAATCTCAGGGAACTCTTTGGGCTGTTTGAGTAAATATTGACTGCTAATTTATGGTTTGTTAGTGATGTTCACTTTGTTGCTCCAGTGCCTAACTACAGAAGCCAAACTATTTCTTAAAGGAAGGTTAAAAGAGAAATGAATCATTTATTGGTATAGTGTAGTGATTACCATCACTGCCTCTCAAGCAAGAGAATGGGGCTCGATTCCTAACTTGTAGCTACTAGATCCTTTTAAGTGGGGATTGCCCTTTCATAATTGCAAAAGCAAAGAAAAAATTCAGAGTTAAAAAGCTAAATTTGTACTGCTGTCTTATCTTTTCTTCTCCTTTTTTCAGTTTGGTAATTGCTCCATGGGTAATTACTCCACAGGGGGTTATGGATGTGGTAACAAACACAGTGGTGCAAAAAATAGCCTCAGTCACACACAGCCTAATGGGCAGCACATGTGCCTCCACCATGAAGCCAAAGTATGGCTAAAGAGGCACATCAAAGGGCAGAATAGAGAAAGAGGTGCAGTTCCATACAATGTTGGTGTCAGCAGGGGACTGTGGGGATACAGACGTGACCGTGTCCCAAATGCAACAGCAAAGAAAAAAGAAGAGTTGCCTTTGAGATGGAAATTGCAGGGAGGTAGAGAGGGTGTCACAGACTGTATGAAAAATTCAAAAGAACCTTTTGAGTTTTGATGGGCAATCGCTGTGAGCGAGAGGGTGGACAAGTCTAGAACCGCAATGCTCAGAATAAGATTCTCAGTCTAGAGATATTATTCTGAAAAAAAGAGTTTTTGTTTCCCTTGGCGTCTGTAGATGTAACTTGTAACCAGAAAGGGACGTGATGTGGTACTACCATCTAACAGATAAGATTATTCTAAAGATGATAACCCTAAATCAGAGGAGCATGCTTTATATTTACTTGAAGACACTAGCATTACAAACGTTGCTTCTGCAAATCCTTTGTACAATGATTAAATAACTTTTCGAGCCAGTAGCTCTGCCTGTACAGAATATAATTTGTGTTAAATTGATAAATCGGACAATGTGTTAAACTTGTGTGTGTGTGTGGTAACCATTTACAGAAAGCACAAGCCTGTGGAAGGCATGAGTTTAGAATCTGTTTCATAAGGACGTATAAATCATGAACTCGGACATGATTGAGAATGAGAACATAATGTAGTTAATATGGAGCCCTGGGTAATGTGGTTGGAGTGATGCTGACAGTAATAAACCAATAGCTTTGGGTCAATTAGAGTAAACAGCTGTTTACAACCAGACTGGTAACATGTGAATGTGCACTTTTCCTTAGTGCTATGGATAATTAACCATGTTATTCTTAACCAACATGCTACTGTATGCTGTGTTGAGTTTTTCTGATAATGTTTTATTAAGGTAGATCCTCTTTTAAGTTAATGCCACTCAGCCATTCAGTATTTCTCAAGTTCTGAAATATTATTCATTCTTATTAATTACCTGATCCAGTTTGTCTCCCGGGTCTAGGGGTATTATGATAAAATATTAAGGTTACATGATAATTTATGATCTAACCCTCGGTAAATTTTTAATTAATGTCTGTTGGCCCATGGCGGTGGGGAATAGTTTTACTGGAATGTGTTGTGTTTTTGGAATTCTTCCCCTTCGTTAATTAGCTTGCATCATTATGTGATTGCCTTGATTGAATTTCTTTAATTCCGCATTTCAAAACACTTGAACCATTTTTTTTCTCAACGTACAATATACATTTTGTAATTAAGTCTTTTGGATCATATTGAAATCATTGTCCATTATCCGTTCATTTTAGTATGACTCTTTAAAACAGTGCATTGCTTCTTGGCAGTGCTTCACTCCTTGTCCTTAGAAATAATTTTAGCAGCTTTATTGATGTAGTGTTGATTGGTCCAGTGTAATAATTGAGTTTCTTGAGAAGTCAAATAATGTGTTATCTTCTGTGTATAAAAGCCTTATGCGTAAAGTGTACAAAAATGCTTTGCTTTCAATTAATATATTTGATAGCCATGGTATTCGACTAGATGGATATCTGAAAACTTAAAAAAAAATGTATTTAAACTTAATCATGTGTTTGGATATGCCATGTATAATTTGTTGCAAAAAATCACTATTGCGTCTCATGTTAACAGAGTCAACTCCAGAATTATTGGCTCCCCTTAAGACACTGGGCAAAAACAATAAAAAAAATGTTATGATTCAAATGTTCCTCAGAAATTGTTTACCATGCGTCTAATAGAATGTATTTATATAATAATAGTCATATTAGATCCGTATAGAAACATGTTTCTTTTTTTTTTTACTTTTCCTAGTCTCCGGGAACTCCAGGAATGACTAGAATGAAACGTCATAGTACCAGAAATGTAATACCATTGAAATTCCATAATTCTCAATACCCAGTTGGATACCACAAAAAAAAAAAAAAAATCCAGTGTACCTCATCATGTACTCTTTTATTAAAAACAAGCTTTTTGATGTGGTCAACTATGTATGTGTTTGCTGACTTTGCTCTTGCCTCTCTTTGCTGATACTTCGAAATCAAGAGATTTCAGTTACCTGGTATAGCTCAATGAGTGTAAGAAAACAGCAGAGACCACACACACACACACACACACACACACACACACACACACACACACACACACACACACACACACACACACACACAAAAGCAAGCAGTGGTTTAAATTTACTGACATGGTGACAGATCATTAGTCTGGAAATATTCATTAATGTTGTATTTTGAAGACAGATGAGGCAGAGTGAGCAGTAAGAAAGGTAGGCTACTGCTGTGAGCTCTGGTTACATAATGTTTAGCTGTAGAACACCGTTAATAGTTTAGCTCCTGCAAAAGTTGCATGAACCATAGTTGGCTGCACAATAATGTCTCAGACTAATAAGTAATAAGTGTTTAATACTTTCGATGTATTTTAATATAATGTTAACCTCAAATGAAACTCACTCCCTTTGAAATCTTTGCATTAATGTGGATATCTGTCTTTGAGGTGTTTTGTACGTAAACGGCTCCTTTCATCTGAAAAGTTCACAGACACTGTGTACATACTGTATCTGCATTTCACTCTGGAAAAGCAAGGAACTACAAAAGGAATTATGTTATATGGTCAGAAGAAAATAAAACTCTGGTCATTCACATCATTGTCATGTTTGGCAAGAAAAGAACTACATACAAAGAAAAGCTCTTCTCAAAAATGGTGGTGGATTATTGATGCTTTGGGAATGTTTTGCTTCTGGTGGTCCAGAGAATCTTTTGACAGGAAGTGGCATAATGAATTTTGCTATTTACCCCAAAATCTTCCAGAAGGCTGAAACACAGAAGTGGCTGTGTGAACATAAAGTTAAGGTTTTGCAGTGTACACTCAGTTTTCAGATTTGAACCCAGTTAAAAGCGTAAGGTGTGCGTAGAGGACCCAAAATGGCCAAAGATTTCTGTGTTTTTCGAACTTTTACAGAAAGTCACTCAGTATTCTTATTCTTGCTAGGAGAGGCTTTGCCAAATATTGATGATAGAGGTGTCAATATTTTTTTGAAAACTGTTTATGAAAACTGCAAACAAACAAATAAATAAACATCTAACTAACTAAATAAATGTTGTTACTAAAGAAAACTTGTTTGCTTTCGACAAACCAAAACCAAATAAAAATAAGGTTTAAAAATAAGGTTATAAAAAAAAAAAAAATTAAACCCAAAACATCACTCCTTGCATTTTAAGAGTATTTAATATTGATTTTAGCTTGTTTTCAATTTTGGAGTTGACCATATAAGCCAGTAGCTCAATTGGTAGTTATATCATATTTGCAGTCACACATGCAGTGAGTGGAAAGATCAAGTACAGGCCACATCTTTTGTCAACTGGCAGGAATAAATAGTGCTAAACTATTTTTTACTGAATAAATTCAGAAATATATTAGCTCAGATATTTAAATATTATGTTTAAATAGTCATAGTGGTTGAAATGCCCATTTTGAGTTCAGAGATTTTTACTGTCTGTATTGACCAGTTATAGTATGTTATATACCTCTGCTACTTCTATCACACTTTAGTGCTGTGCTGTTGTAGTTCTTTCTTACTGTCTGGGTGAGCAAACTGCTTCACCTGCTTTTCCCAGAGAGTCAATGAGATTAGGGATTATACCTCCCGGGCCCTCCATTTGAGCAATGTCAGCATATCACTGACAGTTTTGCTAATTTAATAGAAAATAAGTGGGCTTTGCACCTGCAAACCTGGGTAATTTCACAGTCTCGCCAATCCTATTATAGTATGATAGCGTAGGTCACAGGTTACATTTTTTTCTTGAAATACATTTGTCTGGGAGGAAAAAGTCTATGTTCTTGTTGATTCTAACATTAATATTAAATCATATTTTGTTGCTGTTTTTTTTTTTTTTTTTTTTTTTTTTTTAACCCTAGTAGCTTCTGCCCGAATAAACATCGAGTGACTGTTATCCGTCATGGCTTTGAGGAGTGAGCAGCTTTAAGCAGATGGGACAGTAATGTCTTAGTGTCCAGCTACAAGCTAATGATGTCGATTAAAACAAGACCTCTGCATAATTAACATTGTTGTAATGACTAGAACGTGTCTGGTTAGATCAGCCGGATCGGTAATAATGCGTCTGGAAAGCCGAGTCGCTTCTGTCTGTGAAACTGAAGCTGCTGGTGAGCAGCACGCTCTGTTTCCTTCGTTGGGTGCACACCAGTGTGACACCTCTGGGAGCCTCGCCGATCTGACAGTCTGCCTTTGCTCACTATCGCCTCTAGTTGAAAGAGTAAAGTGGATCAAATGGGATCCTGGAGTTTATTTTTGTCTTTTGCAATTAATGTTTTCAAAAGTATTGGTAGGGTTTGTTTGAAACCGATGTGTTTTGCTTAATTAGCAGGCTATATAAATAAGATTAAAGTGAAAATGCTTTTTAAGTTTTTAAGGTGCCATCTCATGCCGGGCTGGATATCTCTCGCATCTGTAACAAGAGGAATGTCGTGAGAAATTAATTAACTACTGTGGTGGCAAGAATTTTACCGTGCTCTAATGGAATTCAAGACTCAAGATCAGAGAGAGTTTAGAAAACCAAACAAAGTTTATGATGTTGCCAGCAACAAAGCGGTCCGTACTCAGAGCACCAGTTGGTACAGCTGAGAGGGATGTACCAACTTTTATTCTCTCTGTGTCCAAAAGGTCTCCTAAGGGTCGTGCTGCCCCCCCTGCCTCGGTTTCCAAGAAGTGGCCTTTTCTTACTTCTACTTTGCTATTTCTGATCCTACAACCTGCACACAAACCGAGGCAGAGAGACAATTGTACAGACAGTATCTGTCCCCAGACGCCTTGTCACCCCTTTATCATATATCATATCATAATCATCTAATTATACACAAGATTGGAAAAGCCCTAACCCCCTGGTTAACTAAAAAATATTCCCCTTACAGCTACAAAGTAATCAACTAAGATTTTTGTCGGCATCACTAATAGAACATAATTTCCAGTAAAATCATATTAATTAACAAGAGGAAGATTTCATATCGAATAATGCCTTGGAATAAGCACAAATCATTTTTACGCTCTCCGTGAAAGCCATCAGAGTATAAATTTGAGTTGACAGTTAGTTGATGTGTAATATTGTTCATCACTTTAATGTTTTACCTCAGCTCTTGTAAAGCCCATTACTAGTCAGGTTGGAAAACTTGCACTTCACCTTGGTGTCACTTCACTGTGCTTTTGTTCTCCAAGCTCAAAGTGTGTTCTTTTAAAAATTCAAAAGTTAAATATTTATATTTGTAGAATGGGAAGATTTGCCATTGTCTTCACAAGGTGCTGTTTCAGTGGGTTTTTTTTTTTTTGGAATTTGCTATAAGACTGCTACTGTACTTGTCAGTGCTGGTGGAGGAAGATGAGAGGGAGGAGAGCGTGCTGCAGGCTTGAGTCTTTACAGAAGATAAAGAGGAGATCATTCAGACAATCAGCCAAGGCCCCAGTGCAATCATCACATCTCATCTACTTTCAGGAGAGACTGGGCTTTTTATTGAGGTGTTGTGCTTCAGACAGTCTGGTAGTCTAATGGATAATTTAACCTTTATCCTGGAGCTCTCAATAAGGCAAGGGAGGATGGCGCTACGGCTTCAGTTTAGGCCATGTTCTTATATGCTAATGAATACTGTATGTAGTTTCTCATATTCTGCACTATTCCTTGCTCCTCTTCTGTACTTCATTAAACACAAATCTCAAACTGCTTCAACATAGAGATGACATGATACCACTTTTCCTTCTCTGATGCCAATACTAGTGTTAGCAGCGCTAATAAACCTTAAATATGGACTCACACTGACACCAGTCTGATTTTTATTCTTATAAATCTACTTCTAAGAGTAGGCATGCTGAAACAACTTAAGCACTCCACTACCCCGGAAAGAAGGAATCTACTCATTGATTACATTAAACAAATTGAACTTCCCTCATTTTTACCAGTTTTTGTTGTACCTTTTTGTACATTTGCTGTTGGTTTACATCTCTGTTTAAGCAGATAACACCATGTGTGCCAAGAAAGCATATTGTGCTCCTGTTTGATTATCAGTACGTTGATCAATATGGCCTACAGCCTGAGGCCATAATTCACAGTACAATTATGCGAAGCTATCAAGTAAGGCTAAAATTCATGGTCATCATAGAAAATAGATTAAATGAAGTATTTGCATGCCAATGGGACAAACCTTTAAAAAGCATCAGGGCATATTCCAAAGGATGTGAGAACATCTTTTCATATTGGTATATGCTTAGGTTGGATATTTGGAAATTATTGTTACGTGGTAACAACAGTGTGAGTAGTGTTAAGGGTAAATCATTTTAGTAGAGGAGTATAGCAGTGCCAAGTCATTTTAAGAGAGGAGGGATTTTTTACAAAAAGAATGAATTATCTTTTTTGGGGGTGATGGGTAGGATACTTGCCTCTGGACAAAGAGGTCATGCATTTGAATCCCACCTTCAGCATACCACCAATGGGTCCCTGAGCAAGACCCTTAACCCCAAGTTGCTCCAAGGAGACTGTCCCCTGTGGTTTGGGAATGGAATTTGCTTTGGATAAAAGCTTCTGCTAAATGCCGTAAACGTAAATGTAATGTTTTGCATTGCCTTTGATTTGTTTTACAGAAGGAATGCTTAAAAGTACCGAGATTGTCAAGCCTGCATATGGCTGTCAGGTGACCATTCAGTCAGAGCAGGAAAGGCAGATGATGAAGCTTTACCGGCGGGAGGAGAAGAAGGAAAGAAAGAGAGAGAAAAGAGGTGATGATGGGGAATCATCAGATGCCATTCTCCATTTTGACCCTAAGGAGCTGAGACTGCAGAGGTAATGACTTGAACCCTCCCACCCACCACACACACACACACACACACACACACTTTCCTTGTTTTTTCCTTTCTGTTTGTCCCTTTCACTACAGACACAAGAACTTCTCTACATAATTCATCAGAATGTTTGGTTAAAGAAGGGAGGGAGAAAAAAAAACAATGAATTTGTGCAATCCAACCTTGTGTTTTTTTTTTTTCCTCTGGATTTTTTTGCCTAAGGTATAATTTCAGACGACAAAAAAGAGCAATGATCTGTTTAATTAAAAAGTGTTACTTGGCCAGATCTGTTTAAAATAAAAGGAAAAAGATTAGCTGTGTGGTAAAGCATGTTAGCGCTATACCTTATGTCTCCCCTCGGTTCACTCTGTTCATCTGCTGCATCTCTCTGTCTATCCTTGATCTCACTGCTGGGTCTGTCAGCATAGAACCTACAGCACGGGTGACTAATTTAGTCACCATAAGGAAGGGCCTCTACTTTTCAAACACATTATTATTGCCAAATTAATGTATATTATTTTTTGCTTCATCAGTGCTGCATCTGTACAACTGCACTGTATCTTACTTTACAGGAACAGTTATATGAAATAAATGAAATTCCTCAAGTTTAAAACATACGTACTGCGAGAATTATGTACTGTTTCCTTGGTAATTTAATTTTGATAATTGACCAATACTGAGTCTGATCTGGTCTTTGAACTTTTTGAAGATCGGGACTGTTTATTTATCTGTCTGTCTGTCTATGTCTATCTGTCTATGTCTAGCTGTCTCTCTCTCTCTATCTGTCTATCTCTGTCTATTTCTTTATTTCGACTATTATAAGAACGCTTTTAATGCAATTTCAAGTTGCTCTAATTTGCAAAATTTGAATGCACTGTTACTAGACAACACTGGTTTTATTCCTTAAGTACCCCAACAAAACAGATCCATAATACTTTTGTTTTTACTTAAGTTATAAGTGAAACATATGGTGAGAATGAATTTTCTGCAAGCCTCTAGTGGCATGACATGCTTTATAAAAGGCAGCTTGCATAACGACAATTGAAGCCCTGACATTGCAGACATGCTTCCAGTCTTCCTGCAGACACTTGGACTGCTTTTAGCTTCTGAAAATGTTCCTTGCTGCTGTAGTATTTATAAATGGATAAAATCAGTTTTAATGTAAATTTTACCTGGGTCAGCTCTGACTCCAGTTTTTCAGATCAGATTGGGACATCCCTAGTACTAATAGTTTTTTGGGGTCTGTGATGAAAGAGGGGAGGGAAAGGTTCTTTCAAGTGCTTTGTTTAATGACTTAAAGAGCACCCTAAAGAGACTCACACACTCCTGTAACAGTAGTGGCTTTGTTCTAAGCAGTGTTCAGTGTAACTGAAGAGATTGCAAGTTGAACCAGAGAGTACAAAGGCCATTTAAGCTCTATGGAAGCTGAGACTATGTGTCTCCATGCATCTCTGAATTCCGTAGCATAATGTATGAAGCCTTGAGTGGGTGAGTTTTCCTTCAGCGTATTTGATTGCAGACTAGTTCACAGATGGGTTGAATAAGGAACCTGAGGAGGCAACGTCTGCAGCCTAGTGGATTCAGTTCCTGTTTTTCAGTGATGTCTGAAGTGGACTTGGATTGCAATACAATAGTCTGGATTCTGTTTTAGTTCAGTGTATTCACCCAGTGTATCAAGAATGACGTGTTCAACTCAGAACGCTTTCTACATTGAATGGGAACTGTGGCATGTTACACAAGCTATCAAGTTAAGAATCAACCCTAATTCCTCTTTTTGTTCAGGTTGCTTTGTAATGTCTGTCAATCTTGCCACTCCCATGTGATCAAAACATCACTCAAGGGAAGGAAACGAGGCTACTATTACTCAGCTGTGTTTTGTGCCGATGCTGGAGTGATCTTGCTAAACGCCGCTCTAAATATTTGCTACAGCCCAACTGTTCATATATGATTTAGTGTGGTTCATATTTCCAAAGTATTTATTAGCTCAGGTTCAGTTTACCTTTATCCAGGTTTCTCAATACCCAGCTCATGGTACAAGCAATTTTTTTCTGTATATGCACCTACTTTAGTTTTTCCTCTACTTTAATATTCCTCACTTCTTTTATTTGTCTTCAGTCTGGCTGTTTGTTCAAATGCAACAATTGATGAATGAATATTTTAAAGTAGATTTTAATCAGATAGCTCATAATTTGTCTATTCAGCTTTTAGTTTAATTGTCAATGCTTTGATTATGCCCGTTATTGCCAATAGGTAACAGTTGTAACTTTTGTTGAAATAATAGGTTCTGTTATCAGGAATGTGTTATTCAATTTTTGGGGTCTTCAGTTTGAGGGTTGTTTTCGGACTACTTATTCAGAAATGGATCAGGCTCAGATTCAAAACTGAATGCTCTTAAGTGAGTCAGGTTAGACTTTAAGTATTCAAGTTTTAAATTGAATACTATTTGTATTCAAGTTTGAAAAAAAAAAAAAAAAAACGCTCCATATTCTTGGCATGTTTGAAATCTTCAAGGCTAGTGTAGTGATCAGTGCAAACTAACAATCTGTGTCTGTGCAATGTTTGACCTCTGCTGATGCAGTATGTGTGTTTCTGCAGGGAGCAGGCCTTGCTGAATGCCCGCCATTCCCCTGTGTTAGGTCGTCAGAGGGAATATGAGCGGCCTCGCTACCCTCATGTGTATGACGCATATGCTGAAGCCTCCAAAACCTCTGCCTTCATTGGGGGGTCCAAGGTAAGACATTAGTAGAAGCCAGCTGCTGGTGTGACCTTAATTTAGCTGTATTGTGTAAAAGACCGCAAAACTCAAACTTTAAATTATCTGTGATGATCTGAAGCTTCTCCTACTGTTATATTTGGTCAACATCATGCTGTTCTGCTGATTTCTGACAAATTTTTAAACATGGAGTTGTGTAAAGCCTTGTTTTATAAGCTTCTTTTTATAAAAGCTTAATTTAAATTCCTAGTGGATATTGTCTGACACCAGTAATTTGCATAAACACGTTTTTGTGAGTGGGAAAACAGGTGAGAGAGCGTGTGTGTGAGCACATACACATACCAGGTTTGAAGAATCTCTCTCTCTCTCTCTCTCTCTCTCTCTCTCTCTCTCTCTCTCTCTCTCTCTCTCTCTCTCTCTCTCTCTC
>JBBIGA010000007.1:13572826-13592301 GCA_037576975.1 Alestes dentex | reverse complement strand
ATCTATCTATCTATCTATCTATCTATCTATCTATCTATCTATCTATCTATCTATCTATCTATCTATCTATCTATCTCCCATTTGAAAATAATTAAATAGAAAACTAACCTGAACTGTGTTTTTAATTAGTTCATTTATTTATTCATGTATTTATTTGTTTTTGCCACAGAGCCATGTAATCATGTCACAGAATATATGTCTTATTTGTGTGTGTCTCAGTCATTATGCGATGTTGTCCTGATTTGGCTTTGCCTTCATTAGCATGAACAGTGCCATCATTATAGTGAAGGCAAAGTCGTACCAGGCCCTGTGCAGTCATGCAGTGCAGATCAAGTCTGTCTAGCTTTGGCATTTTCCTTGCAGAGTTCATTGGTACATTTTCAGGAGCTTGCACTGAAAGGCATCAGGAGGAATTAAAGAGCTCCCTCAAGCAACTGTTTATTATTTCTCCTAAAATAAACTTCTGAATGAAAATCAGTAAATTGCATTGAGCATAAGTTGACCATGTTCCTCTGTAATGAATGCATGTCACACATTGGTGCCTGATGCTGTTTTCTTAAGAACTGGTCAGTTGAGCCATGAAAGAGAAGGTGGATTCTGGGACTTTCTTTCAAACATAGCAAAAACTGTGCTCTCTTTCTGTAGCTGGTTGTGAGGCATTTAAATACACTAATCAAACAAGTCTATAGGATGAATTAAATCTACTTAGAGTGTATTATTAAATGTCATGTGTGAGCAAGGTTTCCAAATGGACCACATAACGAAGCAATTTGTGTGGCAGGTCCTGGTTCTATTTTATATGCTTAAGCAGTTGAGAAAACTGAGATCATGTATGTTTCCATTATATCTCAGAGTTTCAGGCATGCTGCCAGAGCTCTGTAGAGGGGAGCTTCTCTCTCAGCTTGATATTAAATTGTCAGAACTGCCTGTGACATATATTAATTTCATCTGGGAGCATGATGGATGGAATTTTCTTTATGAAATACCCCCTTTAGCCCCCCCTATTGGGACCTGGGTCGGCAGACAGAAGGCAGACGGAACTTTAATAAGCTTAGGAAGAATCCAGTAGAAACTGTAGCCTGTGCTCCCTCACAGCTTTTCCCCGATAAAAAGATCCAATAAATAATGTTTGTTACAGAGGTCTCTGGCCTTTGCAGCTTTTTTTGTGTCCATAGAAAACCAAGGAGAACTCAAGAGTGAAATAGAAAGCATCATGGAAATTATATGTGGAATAATGTCTTGAGGAGTAGTTCTTCAGGCCTCCTGATAGACTTTCAAAGGCCCTGTACTTAAAGTTTCATAGTGACCTAAGTATGAATCATTCAAGCAGAACAAATGCATTTAAAATAAGGCCTCAAACAGCGAAGAAACAGGAGCAGATGATTCCAGATGATCAGGTGGTGATCAGTACACAGGTGGTGCTGAATGCTGAGTGGTTGGAACACCTTATCTAGGCTCCTTGTATCTTTAGGCATTTTGCAGCCTGTTATAGTAAACATTTGTTGCTTTAATGTAGTCTACTTAAGATGCCACAGATAAGAGAGTTTGACAGGCATAAAACAGAGGGGTTTTTTGCACCAACAAGGCAATTTTAAGCAAAATATGAAGAACTGATGGGTGGCCCAAGACTTTTGCTATCATATCTGAAGTCTGTGGTGAAACTGACTAAGCTTTCTCATGTTCATCGCTGTCTCCTTCTGACAATACACCATAGAATCTTAACATAAGCAGTGCAGTAACACACACTTAAACCTCATTGGATCATTTCTGTGCTCCTTTTATTGTTAATTAAACTGATTTCCATGCAGACTCGAGGCAGCTTCACCTTGTGGGGCCCTCTGAGAGTGTATGTGGATCAGTATTACTCAGAACCACTGATGAGCAAGTGTTCATATGGTCAGATTTGAGCCTGAGGTTCGGCGGTTGAGTCAGCTCTGTGTTCAGTTCTACTTCAGGGTCCTTCAACAGACAGGCATAGTCCCACAGATGCATTCAGCAATACTTCAGATACCCTTACACCCCGCAGAGCAGTTCCACAGTGTCACAACACAGATGATTCAGTAGATCAGTGTTGTTCTCTGGGGGCGGTTTTGAAGACGTTCTCTAGAAACATGGTAATGATCTGAGCTCCTGACCCTGCTGCAGTTCATCCCCTTATCAAAAACATTTTTTTAAGATTTCGTTTATCTGTACACAGCTGCTAATAAGTCTCCAATCCCAAACCCTACTGTGCAAGATTAAATATAACTGGAGCTCTGTGGAAACAGGTGATCATTAATGTTACAGGTGTGTATTATTGCCACTTTTAGCAAAATATATCCTACATACAGCCTTCTTTCAATAAAGAATTTCAGCTGCTATACCCTTTGGCACTAGTTTCTACTTACACCATGGTAGTTTTCTTCCTCAAGAAGAGAAGAGTTCATTTTCAAGAAAAGACAGAGAGAGATATGTGCACTTTTGATCCCCAGGAGGAAATTTTGTATTCATGTGTAAATGTTTATAATATTCATAAATATTCATATAGCTCTCATGAGCTTGGTTTAAACACAAGGTCTAAGACCGGCACCTTACTGAAGTCTTATATTTTCCATGTTCCTCTAACCTATAGCAGGTCTTCAGTGGATGCCGTGGGTGTAGTTCACCCGTGATCAAGGATGTAGACACTTTTTTTAGAATACAGTAATATTATCTATGAAATTGGTAAACATATAAAATATATATGTAAACAATATAAAATATTTTGAACATGATCTAAAATATTTTTTTTCCAATGAATTCTGATGCATATTTTAAGCTCCAAAACAGTTTGGAGACTATTATAAAATGTTGCAAACAAAATTAATGTTGCATGTTGACTAATTTTAAAAGGAAAATTAGGTGAATGCAGTCTTTCAAAGAACCTTACACATAGCCACTGAGTAAAAATGGGCTTTTTTTCACAGCAAAATGATCTTTTACTGTGACACATGCAATTGTATCCTGAAAATGTAAACTCTGCTTAAACCCAGGTCATTTATTGAAGAATATTGTATATAATTTCTTGGAATACGTTAAAAATATGAAGTCCATGTCTTTGAAGCCTCAGCATTCTACTTTTTTTGTAGGTATTACAGATCTTGTATAGTTCATGCAGTTTATTGCATGCAGTGAATGCTTCTAATTTGTCTAACTTGGACATCATTTAATCTTTTAATTGGACTAAATGGATGAGCATATGCGCAGGTCACGTTGCTTGGGTGGTGTTTGAGAGGGCTTGTTTGCAGTCATGGGGCATGGAGAGTCTCAGATGGGTCAGATTTCCTCTCAGCTGCTCCTCCAGACAGCTGCTAGCTCATCCACATGCTGTACTGCCCCAGCTACACATCCACAAAATCCCTCTTGGCTGAGACCTTTTCCTCTGTGCCTCTCTTCTTCCTTTGGTCTTTTAAAGACATGAAGGTGATCTCCACAACCATGACCAAGATTAGAGCTTCTAGTCTCCCTGAAACCTTGCCTCTAGCAGAACCATCGAATTCAGGCTTCTGTGTCTCGATATAGCGGTATTAGTATAAGGCCAATAACCAGTAGCTCATCAGCTAGGATATGTTCTTGTTCTTGAAATGAATGTTTCATTATGCTAGCAAAGAAAGCTTTATAGGAGACGCTTCTTGTTTACTCAGGCCTGAAGGCCAGAGAATGTGAGCTTTTCATGGCTGTGGAGCAATTAAGCGTCATTGCTAGCAGAATTGTTCATGGACATGGTGCATAATGTCACAAAAAGCGTCACTGAATTTTATGACCTTCATTGTCGTTGAACCCCCACCCCCACCTCCCCCACACACACACACACCAGACTTCGTCACTGTCATTACCGTAGAAAAGCAGCTTGTTGAACAGCTGTTGGAGTCTCTTCAAGATCCTCTCTTCATTTGAGCTTTTCCCTCTCTCTCGATCTTTCTTCCCAGCACAATGAGAAAATGCAGATTGCTGTGGGCGGTGGTGAGAAACATGCTGGCAGGTGTTCAAGGATGTGTTTGGGGTTTTTTGGAAGGCTGTCCTTAAATTAGCAATCATGAATTAATTAGTTACCAATTATCCGCGAGCCCTAATTATTGTGATAAACGCCAAAGTGCTGGGTCTGTTTCCAGGTACTGACAGAGAAAAGAACTCAAAACAAACAAATGATATTTCCAAAAACTAACAGCGCTTGGCTGTGTCTCTTTACTGTATCCAGAGTCTCTCTTGTTTTTGCATCAGTATGGAGGAAAGGGTGAGGGGAAAAAAAACATGAAAGGCTTGCCACAGCTACAAAATTCACCTCCTTTTTCCTATATCATTATTATTATTATTATTATTATTATTATTATCATTATTATCATTATTAAATCGCTTTTTAGTTATACTCATGTAGCGTGCATCCTGTTGTGCTCTGTAACATGCATCCCATTGTGCTCTATAAAATACAAGCAGTATAATTGCATCAAATTAATAAAATGTATACATTGTAAACATACCACACGAAACATAAGCCTTTTTTCCTCTTCTAAAACTCCAAACGTAACTAATGGAGGCCCTGCTGATTAGCTGATGAGTTGAATCGTATTTTTTTAATGAGTCAGCTGCTCTCTGCAGAGCTGTGGCCCAGTGGAACTCAGTTTGACAAACCTGCTTAAAACAAGGAAGACATCAGATTAAGTACAGGAAACCCAAGAATTATGAACACTGATGAAAGTATTCATCTGTCACACACACTGTTTCCTTTTTCTTTTTTTGTCTATATACTTATAAAACTTTAACATGTGGAGGTTTGCATGTAAGTGCAGGAGTTTAACTCTACTCAGGAAGGTTCTGAATGCAAGCATTTTTAATGGTCACTGGGCTTCCATTAAAATTCTGGTTACTTGTTTGGAGAATTAGATGGACCTTTGCTCTTTTTTCAGCAGACTGAAAAGAGTGACAGAAAATTACTTCCTTGTTTTTGTCTGTAATCCTAAATAGATGCCTGTTCCCCCTGCCTGGCCTCACATTAACATGATGCTATGACCAGCCGTAAAGTGCAGTAAAGTTTTATTAAATTGGTAGACTTTCAGCTTTGAAGTTTCTGACCCATTAATTGAATATAAAAGTGCTGCATATGTCTGTCGTTAATTGTTACTGTGATATTGGTCTCTGTAATACTGTTATCGCAGAAGGCTGCAATTTACAAATCAGATAGTGTACTTACAGGGTGATTAAAACACACCTCCAGGTGAGTGCTACTAGGTGTTTTGTTGAGTCAAGTTATTCATTTAATCCAAAAAGAGTTATTTTGGCCAATCTTAAGCCTTGAAGACACTGATTCACCATGATGTTTTAAAGATACATTATACAGTATTTAAAAAATATATTTAATAGATTTAAATATTGAAATATCAAATTATATTTTTTGTGTCAAAATAATATTCATTCATCATAGTTCTATTTAACATGGACATTTTGCAACCTCTGTTTCTCCCTTCAATTTAAATGTGCTGCTTTTGTTACTGGGCCTTAAAAACTGGTATAAGTTATTAACCTCTTTTCTGATTGGCTGCCCTGTATTGCACGTCATTCAAAACACAGCACAAAGCTGAAAAACTTCAGCAAGAATGGGCATGGTTAAACTGTTATAGGCTAAAGAGGGAGTTATATGTACATAGTTTTTTCATATGAACTGTATGGGTGGGTGAATGAATAAACATTTTTAAAACAGTATTACATGTTTTTTGGGGGTTTTTTTTATATATAACTTAACTTTACCATGCTGCACAAAATGCATGATAGGTTATGCATGGTAGATCACTTTGAGGCCTGTACCCAGTGCACAAAATTCCCCTGTAAAAACCATTCATTTGTTTAATTGAACCACTTTTTTTGTTTGAGTCATCTATTCAATGAAATCTCAGCTTACTCACCTTTTTGAAATTCTACAAATATAATGATGCACATTCGTAGAATTTCCTCATTTGTGGTAGATGAATGCAGGTTAGTCAGTGATTCCTTCCTGGTATATTTCTCTGATGTATTTGGCTAAGTATTAAAGCATTTACAGAAGAAGTGACTGCCACCACCACTTCTATCTCATATACAGCTGCACTGTTAACTAATCCAATAAAAATGATCATGTTGTTTATTCTGGATTTATACATAGACCCCATCATAATTAAAGAAAAGGCAGACAGGGGAGTAATAACTACGACGTCTTATTTTTTTTTAATTGACAGCAATTACCCTGCTCTCATTGCTAAATGGCTGGCTTTAAGTTTAGTTTTATTTCTTGAGCCATTCCCTGCGTTTTAATATCCATCACTGTTAAGATACTTATTAAGTAAATGCTAAATGCTAAACTGCAGGGCTTATTTTAGGGACTGTTTATAAGAGATCTGCTTCTAGAAAAGTGTTGGGAGAAACATTGCAGCCGACCAAATCCACATAAAGGTCTTCTGGCAGCACAGCACGTCTTCCCAAGACTAAATATGAAGAAACCCGTTGCTACTAGCTTTTAACTAGTTGTAATGCCGATTAGACATTTAGCTATCTATAGCTATATAAATAGTTGCATTCAATTCAAGTCCCCAGCACTTTCTAACCAAACTGTGCATTCCAGTCTAATTGATGCCTTTTCTTAGTGTAAAAATGCCATGACTCACAGAACTCTGGGATTTGCTGTTCTCTTACATTCAAACAGTGATGTTGGCCAGTTATTTCTGTGGAAATACAATGTGTCTTAAAAAATTTAGAGTTTGTAATTCATGATATTGAGAATGATTTAGAGTAGATTACATTTTTCCTTTATGCAACCAATCACTTAATCTTTAAGTATATCCAGACTGACTGGTTTACATTTCCATTATTAAATCTAATCAGAGAATTTAACAGACTTAAAATGTACGGTCTTCTGCTTGATTATCCAGTCAGTAGTCATAAATTATGGTAGAGTAGAGGAACTAGGAACATTGCTAAAAGATAAAGAAATATGCAGTGGATGTATTGCAGTCTTTAAAGATCACAAAGACGCAACTTGTATTTAGTGCTTTTGTTGTGAAGGACTGCTAAACAAAGCAAAAATCCTTCACAGTGGTGTGGTTGAGGTGAGACTGAAAGTTGAATCAGGGTGTTTTATTTCTCATTCTTCACCTGGAAAATAGAAATCAGTAACAGCATGAGCAGTGTAGAGGTGTTCTGTCTGTGCAGAAGGAGAAACTCACACTCGTGCCCTCTCTTACAGATGCTGCATACATACACACACACACACACACACACACACACGCACATACACACACACACAGTATTGTATACATGTTTCCCCCCTTACTGTCAGTACTTTATGGCGTCCTCAGAGGACAAGAGGGATGCTAGAGAGGAGGGTTAGAGAGGCCTTTTGCTACCATCTCATAACTGTCTTGTATTTCTGTTATTGATTGTTTTTGTCTGGGGTATTGACTGTTTTGCAAGGGCAGGCTGAGTATAATAGGAAAATTACACTCCTCCTTTGTCCTTTAACAAAAGGTGTATGCTTCTGTGCCCTTCTGTGGTTGCGGACGTCATGCAGGATGAAGGTTTCTGCTCTGGCATGTAGCGGCAGAACACTGGGTTATTTGCAGTCTGTTGTTAGTTATCAGGTCCACATATTTCACCTTGTCTTTCTCTTCTGTAAAGTAACAAAGAACGTTTTGTAAAAGATTGAATGTTTTTAGATTTATGAAGTATAATGTTTTACCATAATCGCCACTTTGGTTTTTGCCTTATTTCTATTTTCTTCTGGTTGCGCTCAATATTGGCTATTACTAGAACAATTTCTACTCAGTGTTGGACAAGTCATCTTTGATTATTGACAAATCAGTGAAAGTCAAATCATGTAATGTGTGTGGATTTTTTTTGTTTTTTACCTTGAGGGAGAGATAGTGCTTCCATCTGACAAGTTTCAGAAGCTTTCATAGACCTTAGAGTTAGTGGTTTTAATGATAAAGCAGGTTGAAGTGATGAATGGCATTTGTCTACCATCAGTGACAATTCTCTGTGCCTTCTTGAATATTTTCCTTCATGAGCTCATAACTAAAGTATCACAAATCACATTGTATTTTCTTTTCTCAATGACCTACCATTTTTATCCCTTTTCTTTTTAAATAATCAAAGTATATAATCTCCTAGTGCTGCTTGAGCTGTTTAATAGATGAAGTGAGATGTGTTCAAAATATATAATTTGTTAATTAATTGGCATTAATTTACTTGTGCAATTTTTGCAACCCTTATTACAGTAATGTGACACATATAGTCTGTTTTTTGTGTCAGTAATTTTTTTATTTTTTACTGAATTATTTTTTTTCATGGAGGAACTATTGAGTCACGCCAGTTATTCTTAAATATGAAAGTTCTTGTAGCTTTACAGATGCCCTGATGTGTAACCTTAGTAAATGTGTGTTCCAGGTGATGGTGTTTGTCCACGCCCGTAACTCCACTGTGCGCACAGCCATGAGTTTAATTGAGATGGCCAAGAACCGAGGGGAGTCGACGTTCTTCCAGCCGGACCAGGGGCCAGATTATGGTCACTGTGACAAGCAGGTGAGTGACAGCACTGACCAAAGAGGCCATTCCCAAATTCTTGTTATATTCTCAATATCACATGAAGGAGTTACATAGAGAGGTTTTGTTTGTAAGCAAACCAAACTCTGTGTGGACTGTGATATTTTTTCATGATGAACCCTGTTTGCGACTTATCATTGCAGCCCTGAAGTGAATGATCAACTTAAAAGTACCAATGTTTCACAGAGTATCCATGACTTTAGTGAAATGGCTTGTGTTGTTTTGAGTGGGCAGCATTCTGTCTGGCCCACAGTGTGTCATTCACTGAACTACAGTGCAACCCTGTTTTCCAGACAGTGAGAAATGCCGCTTGTGACAGTTCACTGTTCTGAGCATACAGTGGCCAGGCAAAGTGATAAATGTGAGTTTAATTCATAATGTCCTCCCTCAGGCGATGATTCGGGGAGATTTTTTTTCTTCCTGCAAGGCCGTGGCGTCCATCGCAGGCTGAACTTGCTATGTGCTTCGGTGGAGTTTCACCCGGGCTGGGGCCAGCCGCGGATGAACTGAGTGAGGTTATTTATGAGCACTTATTCATGAGCTCTAAAGCAGAGGAAAGGGAGAGAAATTGAGGTCAGTCACCTCCGCTAGCACCGGCTCCTCAGGGAAGAGCGGTAAACAGTCCAAGGAAGCCGCTGTGAAGGCCAAGCGGCCCCGGCCTCATTGGAAATGAACCCTGAAGGAGCGGCGCTAAACTTTTCCAACGTCGACGTATTAGGCAGCAAGCGCGGGCAATTAGAAATCCACAGAGGGCAGCTTTCAGCTCAGGTGTAGAGGCCAGATGCTTAGTCTCAGAGAATGGGCTTCTACTGGAGGGAGCAGCTGATCATACAGTGTGCTCTTTACCTGCTGCAAGCCAAGCTTTCTTTAGAACTTCTCTGCTTGTCAGTTTAAATCAAGGCAATTTTTACCAGAAAGTTCATATACTGTTGACTGATCATATTTAGAGCTGAAACAATTATTTGACATTAGCCATAATATCATGTATAAAACACTGTTTTTGTTTTTTTATTTCTGTTGTCATTTTTTGATAAACATTTTCAAATTGGCGTCCAACCTAGAGCGAGTTAATGTCTTAACCTGTAGAGGGCAGCAATTGACAAAGACAGTGGTACCTCTGTGAGCGAGTAGTAAAAGAAAAAGAACAACTTTGACTGAAAGACCAAAATACGAAGAGAATCAGCATAAAAATAGTACTCCCACATACAAGTCTGACTTGGTTTTGACGGAAGCACAATGTTTACTTTGACCATCTTTGATTATATTATTGTTACAGTGGCACCAGTCATAGGAGAAAATAGATTAAGTTGCACGAGTCAGTTCTTGAAGTTTATGTGTTGAAAGCAGGAAAAATGGATAAGGATCTGAGCGGCTTTGACAGCGATCAAATTATGCTGGCCAGAAGACAGGGTAAGAACGTAACCAAAACAGCAGGTCTTGTGAAGTGTTCCCAGAATGCAGTGGTTAGTATCTTCCAAAAGTGGTCCAAAAATAACAACTGGTGAACCAGCGACAGGGTCACAGGCACACAATGGTTCATTGATACACATGGGAAGCGAAGAGTTTCTCATTTGGTCCTGTCCCACAGAAGAGCAACTGTAGCACAGATTACTGAAAAGGTTAATGCTACCTAACTCCTTCATGGCAACCATGGCAGTTGTGTCTTTCAGCAGGATAATATGCCCCGCCACACTGCAGAAGTTGTTTGGGACTGGTTTGAGGAACATGATGAAGAGTTCAAGTTGTTGATTTGGCATCGAAATTTTCCCAGATCTCAATCCAAGCAAGCATCTGTGGGATCTGCTGTTAATGTCTTTGTGTTTAATACTACAGTGCACTGTAAGCGGTCTTGTGGAGTCCATACCTTGATGGGTCAGAGCTGTTTTGTCATCACAGGGAGGACCTAGACATTATTAGGCAGGTGGTTTTAATGATATTGCTGATTGATGTATAATGTTAATCTTCATATTTATTATATCACTCTTTTTTTGATATTGCTCATTACTTACAGCATGTTTAAATCATGGTTTCAGACAAGCTTGAAACAAAAACAGACAGAACAACTCTTCTTTTGTGCCTCTGTTTGTCAGAACATTGTAAAACAGCTAGTTTCATTTAAAATGTATTCCTTGAAGTTTAGAGTGAACACTCTGATAGTAAGAATACAATGAAATATAGTAAAATAGTTTAGAAAAAAGGAAAAAATGCAAATGCTAAATTTAGGCCAAAGAATCAATTATTTGCCGATTAATTTACATGAATAATGGCTGCCAGTGTATTTATATTTTTTGGAATTACATGAATGTGAAGCATGTTTGTGTATTTTAGAGTTACTGTGTCATGTCCGTGTCTTTTTTTTGCTAGTGTATCTGTGTCAATTGTTGATTCACGGCAGTCATTCTTAAATAAGTTCTGGGTTTTACTCCATCACTAGCTAAGCACTGGCTTTAGTATGCCTAACTCTGTGCAGCAGTTCGTTCAAAAATATTTTCATAACACATCCAAAAAAGAGCTCTGTTTACAGGTTGCTGAAATAAGTGAGTAAACGTGCGACCGCGTCATTCTTGTTAGTCAATAGCTTTTGGACAGCCTGGTCAAACAGTGGAGTGTGGGCCCACTTTTGCACTCTCTTTTTGTGCAACCTGTTCACTCTTTCCAAAACAGTGATAACAGATACAAACACTTGTGAAGGACAGTACAGCTCAGTGGAGAGGGAGAGGATATTGTCGGAGTTCATGGTGCTCCCAGTGGGGAGTCATTTAGAGTCTTCCACGAACTTCATCTCGAATGGAACCTGCTGCTGTAAAATACGCTTCTCACGGTCCTCACTTGTGAACAGTGAAAAATTTGTCAAAAGCATCTAAAGTTTTCCCTCCTTTTATCTTCTCTATGTCAGCACATACTGTTCATTAAAAAAAAACACACTACCCAAAAAAAAAAGACTTCTCTATTGTGTTCCTCCCATCTGTCATCTTGCCTCTGTGCCCCTTCAGGAGCAAAGACGCTTGTGTTGGTCTGCTGGTCTGAAGTGGCAACTGTCAGAAGGCTGGAGAGACCATGTGTTAGCATGCGTGAATTTGTTAAAAGTGGGATTGTCCCCTGCAGCGCTGACTGGGCTTAGGCAATATTGGACAGAAAGGAAGAGTAAGGGAGAAGTGGAGAGACTGGTTTTAGCTTCGTTAGGGATGGTCCATGCCGGAGGGGCCGGCAGAAGCAGCCAGTGATGGATTGGACTCATCCCAGCTGCATGCAGGCAGAAGGGGATCAATAAGCAGCAGGAGAGGCAAGCACTTTCTCTCTCTCTCTCTGGTTTAGTGGAGCTCGCTGGACAAACATGATCAGGCCTCCATTCAGGCCCATCCCTTTGTGTGTATTCGAAATAAAGCTGGCAGGTGTGCATTAAAATGCCTCGGCTTGGTAAATGTGCATGTTAAATGTAAAAATAGTGAGGAGTAATCGTTCGTTCGTATGTGTGGGATCATATGTGTATGTTTATGTGGGATCATATGTGAATGCTTGTGCGTGCATTATTAATGGGTTGGCACAGATGCCTGTGCAAGTGTGTGCTTGTTATAGATGAGATCAGTGGTGTGTAAATACACAGAGGTGGAGCTAGTTGTCTCTTGGGAAAGTGACGAACACTAACTTCATATTTAAATCTCCCTACAGAAGGCAGAGTGATGCATTTAATAACCTTTGCCTCAGTCTCAGGGGCTTTGCCAAGATAGATGCCTCTTTCAGTGTCTTCTCTAATCTGCTTTCTATTTTTATGAGCCAAGCACAAATGCACGCACCACATCACATCATTCTCATTTCTCACACTGAGGCAAAGTTAGGTTTTACACAGGGAAAATGGGGTGGGGTGCATTCATATAATTCAGCTTTCTCTGTCCGTATGCATTGCTGGATATGGATGACGTCCAAAGTAAAAGTGGCTAGAAAAAAGCAAAGCAGATAGATCTGTGTCTGTTCTGGGAAAGCATTAAAAAAGACGAAACAGCAGGTTCAGCTCAGAGTCATGACTCCTGTGTGGTGACAGTCAGGCATCAAACCAGGTTACAGTACACTCAGGTGGTGGAGTTTTGAGGTTTGCGGTTCTCTGCTCTTCAGAAGTAAAAGGTAGCCCAGCTGACCCTGTGATACGTGTGTGTTTCTAAAGTTTTTATGCGTTTCTGCAGGCATGGTCAGCTTTTCAGTAATGCATACTGCTGAAGTTGCTTGCGCTTGAGGAATAAAGGGTGAGCCAGAGTGCACTTTAGTGGGGTCGCATCTCCTGCGGTCTGCAGGAGTCTCAGCCCTACTTATCCTCTGATAATACACTGCTTATTTGCTTATGGAAATTGGCCTACATTAATATTTATACCTGTTTTTTTAATCCCCAGTATGCATGTGCAGTGAAAAAATAGAGCACACATAAGGTCAATTATATTATTTGGCCTTATTTATCCTTCTTTAAAAGTCAGAAGTGAGCCCACTACATATCTCCCTTACGCTGTTCATTAATTTGCACCATCGCTTAGTTTGAAGAGGCTGTCAATCAGGCTTAGATATCTTAATGCACTCACTTGAAAAAGTGATAGCAGGAAATCGCAGGAATAATGGCTGTTTATTGAGCTGCTGTCTATGGAAAGCACTCTCTATTAAAGAGCAAAAGTTTCTAATTGAGCAGGGATGTGCAGGGGCGTTTTAAGTGCATTCAAAAGCGAATGTGTGTCTGTGTGTGCGCGACACAGAGTGGGAGAGTGAGAAAAAAGGGGTTGTTCAGGGCAGATATATTTTGTTTATAATGTCAGCATGCAACCTGGATACGCAACAAAACTGTAAGTAGTGTAATTAGTGCATATTACTGATTATCAAACTGGTCTCTGGTTTTTAATTTTTCATTTTTTTAAGAATTAAAACTCATTTTGAAATATACCTCAACAATGAGATGATTGAATTCGGATTTAAAATAAATTTTATATTTTTGTTTTGATACCAGCTTGTTTACAAGAAGATGCTAATTAACTGTTACAAGCTTTAACTGTTACAAGCTAAACTGTGATGGCAAGATAATGATAATGTTCTCACTTATTGCGCGTGTGTGTGCGTGCACGCGTGTGCGCGTGTGCGCGCGTGTGCACGCGTGTGTGTGGTTGAATGAAATACAGAAATTCTGACTGTGTGTGTGACTATGTGGAGAGATCTGAGGAAAAGTTTAAGTATTATTTCCTTATACTTAGTTTTTCTTTTGTACAGCAAGGCTGTGACTGACAACAGTCAACAATAATGTTCTTATTAGGAATAAATTTGCATTCATTAACTGTACATAGTTAAATAGGGTAGACCCATTGTACTGTATTTGCACCAGAGCCGGCGTCAGAGCAAATCTACCGGGCTGGCATCTAACTGACTATGGGTGGGCACTATCGATCATGAACTATATTCATATGAGCGACACAAGAGTGTGGGGGGGGGGGCAATGCCTTCGAATGCCCACCTTGACGCCCGCACTGATTTGCACATTGGTCATAAAGGTTGTATCTCAAAAGCCAAATATTTTCTGAAGTGGAACACATTATAAGAAGTTTGGGAACCACTGGTCTGTATACTTAGTCTTTGTCTTTTATCTTTGAGGCCAGTGTATAACAGTCAGACATAACATTAAAACCACCAGCCAAATTTTCTATAGCTTCCCCTTATTCCACAAAACAGCTCTGACTCATGGTGGCATGAACCTCGCAAGACCAAGTGTTCTGTGGTAACTGGCACCAAGACATTAGAATCAGATTCTCTAAGTCCTGTAAGTTGCGAGGCAAGACCTTCATAGAGTGGATGAGTTTGTCCTACACATCCCACAGATACTGATTGAGATCTGGGAAAATTAGAGGCCCTGAATTCTTGGTCATGTTCCTCAAACCATTTCTAAACACATTTTGCAGTGTGACAGGGTGTCTGAAAGAGGCTACTGCCACTGGGAAAACTGTTGCCATGAAGTTTTCTACATAGTCTACAGCAGTGTTCAGTTAGGTGGTACGTGCCAAAGGACATTCCAGGACCTAAGGTTTACCAGCAGGGTTTACTTGGACCACTTTTGGTAGGTGGTACCCACTGCATACTTGGAACACCATACAAGCCCAGAATTTTGGGGATCCTGTGATCCAGTTGTCAATCCATCACAATTTGACTCTTGTCAGAGTCGTTCAGATCTTTATGCCTGTCCAGTTTTCCTGCCTTTAATACATTAGCTTCAAGAGCTCACTATTCACTTGCAGGTCTCGACAGGTACCACTGTAATGAGATAATTAAAGTTATTCAAAACTGTCAGTGGTTTTAATTTTATAGCTGATCTGTGTGTGTGTGTTTGTATGTGTGTTTCATAAAACATATCTGTGTGTTTCCAGTGCAGACAGTGCATATTCATTCTTCATAGAGTGCATGTTCGTTTTCATGAGGCAAAGGAGTTGACTCTGTACAGGGTCCTGAGCATGAGCTGGTTGAAGGACTTGGGTCTATAAATAGAAATGATGGATGGGGATCCCAGTCCGAGGCCCTGCCACAATTCCTAGCCCATTTATTCTGCTTAGCACACAGCAACCTATTATCGCTAGCATGCTTCATATGCTACAATGCTACTCCAAGCCCAGAGTACGTCAGTGGTTCGATGGTAAAATGCTGCTCTAAAAGAGAGTGCAGTTGTCGCTGATATTCGTGCCCTCACAGCAAGAGCCAAGTATCGACAACAAAAATAAAATATGTCACGATATGTCACAAGACATACAACATAAGAGGGATACAATGTGCATTGTATAATTTGTCATGACTAGCATGTTAGCTTGCAGCTAATATATTAGCCTGTGTCTACACACAATTAAAAACACAATACGTTTTTTTTCTGCGAAATCAGTCTGAATAGATCTGGTAAAACTCCATTGTGCCATGTCTCAAATATGTTTTTTTCAAGGGCTCTAATAATCTGAAAAAAAAAAAAAAACACATTTTCAGGCACTTTTTTCTTGTTAAACTGGCTTGTTATTTCCAGTGTTGCCAAATTTGCAAATTGTATGAAATATGGCAGTCCCTCGGTTAGATGAATTTTTAATGCAGAAAAAATAAGCAGTGCCTGAAAATCTGCCTCATGTTAATATTTTAATGTTTGTATGATCAGTTTATTACGGCATGCAACATATAATAAAAGTACAATATTTTGCAGTGAGGCACTATCCATGAGTTAATATACTCTTATGAGGAATGTACTTTTACTCCCTGTTCACGAATTTGAGACAAAGAGGAAATTATATTTTCAGAGGAGTCTGCCTCCATTGTGGGCTTGCTTGTTTTTTTGTTTTTATAATACTTATTTAAAAAAATTATTCAGTCTATTGAAAGTATTTTTTGATACTGGTGCATGTTAAATTGAGAGACTTGTATTAAATATTACTCTACAAATGACATGGTTTCACCATGTGTTTATACATCTCTGTCATGTTCCTCAAACCATTCTTAAACAAAAAGAATTTACCCTGTTGAAAGAGGCCACAGACATAAGGAAATATTGTTGCAGTGAAAGGGATGTGTAGTCTAAGACAATGTTTAGGTAGGTGATATGTGTCAAAGTAACATCCATATGAATTCCACATGAAGGTTTCCCTGCAAAACATTGCCCAGAGCATCATAGTGCCTTTGCCAGCTTGCCTTCATCCTGTATTGCATCTTGGTATCGTCTGTTCCCCAGTGCACATAGGGACAAACAATGCACACACACCCAGCCATCCAAACAATCTAAAAATTAAAATGTTAGAAATGTTTTCAATTTACCAGGCTGCCTTCTTTCACAGCTCTATGGTCATTTCTGTTGTTCATGTGCCCATAGCAAGTGCTTTTGACGATGGACAGAGGTCAGCATGGGCACTCTGACTGGTCTGCAGCTATGCAGAACCTTACACTGTAAGCTTTGATGCACTATGTGTTTTGACACCTTTCTGTCATGGCCAGCATTAACCTCTTTCAGAGGATTGTGCTACAGTGGCTGTGCTGTGGGATCTAATCAGGCAATCTTGTCCTGGAACCCCACATGCAGTTATTAGCCTTTGGTACCCATGATTCTGTCGCTGGTTCAGCAGTTGTCCTTCCTTGAGCCAGTTTTGGTAGATTCTAAGCATTGCATACCAAGGACACCCCGCTAGACCTGTGGGAGATGCTCTGACTCAGTCATCTAGCCATCGTAGTATGGCTCATATGTAAGTCAGATCCTTACACTTGCCTATTTTTCCTGCTTCCAACACACCAACTTGAAGAACTGATTTTTTGTCTGTTAATTTTTTGTCTAAAATATCCCACCCTTTGACAGGTGAGGCTGTAACAAGACAATATATGCGCTTCACCTGTCTGTGGTTTTAATGTTGAAGCTGACCGGTCTAAATATTACGCACTCAAATCTGAATGCAGTATGGATTTATAGAACACAATTGTGCAAAAGTATAATTTGAAATTTCTTTGATTGTACTGATTCGGGTATCTCTAAGATTTCTTGCATAATGTGTTACCATGTCGATATTTTGAACACAGCCCTAGTCATAGCATTTGTATTAGACACTATATCACTTCTTGTTTCCCAAAGAAAACGTGCTCTGTGCAAGATTCCTCTTGTGCCGAACATGTTTCTTGGTCGAACATGAGCTGTTTGAAGTCTGTATGGATTATCAAGCTTGAAGGGATCTTGTGAGGAGGGCACCTTGAACTGGCTGTGAGGACTCTGTTCGCTGTTTTAGAGAGTGGAGGCTTGTAGCATTTTGACCGTAGCCACTGGCGTGTTGAAGGGAAGGCTGTGTTGTAGGGTTGAACGCAAAATATGCCCAAAAATAGAGAAGGGGTTGTGGAAATTGGGGTTGGGGGGGGGGGGGGCTTTGCCCGGGATTTGTAGCTCTCCCTGGGACCTTCCCTGTCCCTCCCAATCGGCCTTGTCTGGCAGGCGTGACCGCTACCTGCCTCAGACACAGATCGTGGCTCCTGTCTATTCTACAGAACCCTCCCTGATACCTCATTCAGCACCCGCCTTCCTGGACCAAAGCCCTGGCTCTCAGCCCTCTGCCCCGCACCTGCCACCCACCACTAACCAGCAACCCTGCCGTCAGCCACTGCCTACGGATGGAGGACAGGAGACATCTAGTGGTCAGATATTTTTACTGCAGCCAGGTTGCCTTAAATTCAGCTGAGAAAACAGCAGTGTGCTGTTAATAGCAACAAAATTCTGAAACATCTGTTAGGTTTACGAACCGTACTTCCATTTGTATGACAATTTTATCAAATTGTCCGTCACTGTTAGTGTTATCACCTCAATTAATTTTAGAATTCAGCAGTAGTGTAGTGTTTTTTGACAGCAGTGTTAATAAAGCCCTGCTCGTTTGATTTAATTTGCCTAGAGAGAAGGTTTGAGTGAGAGAAGGTTTCTGCAGCAGTGACTCACTCTTCTGTGGAAAGGGAGGGCTATTTGAGACATCACAGCACTGTTGTTGTGGAGCTTATGATCACGCACTGATGTGGATGAAAGGCGGGCCTGCTGCGTGCACGAGGCACAGGGTTGGTTTGGACAGCTTGAGTGGAGTTGTGATGGGCTTTTTTTTATGGGTAGAGGAGACAGCAGGTGTGACAGCGGGCTGACAGGCTTCCTCTGTAACGGTGAAAGTGCTCTATACTCAAAAAGCGCTCATCAGCTTCTATCGATTTGCTCCCCAGCCACCTGGGACGGGCCTACGGTACAGAATTTAGCTCATTAATTTCCATCGATTGTCTGGAGTTTAAACTATTTTTACATCACTACCTGAGGCTGTCCTTATCAAATGGCGTCAAGATGATCCGCATTCTTGTCACCGCTGCTAAGAAAGACCAAAGAGTAACCCAGGAAGAATGGAATGATGTGTTGGGAGAGTGCACACATCCAGAAATAAACTCCTTTCAGACAGCCACTGCTTCTCGCCGTCTGAGTTTTTTTTTTCTTGTAAGAGGTGTTGGTCATACAAATCAGACAATAGAACCACTGTGATTGCTGACTCACAGTGTTGTGGGTAGGAAAAACAACTCACTAGTCTAAGGATTCAATAACCGTATGTTTGTGAACTCAGTAGCATAGTTTGGGCATTTCACAGTACAGTGCTGTGAAAAAGTATTCTGATTTCTTATTTTTTTTTGCATGTTTGTCACACTTAAATGTTTCAGATTATCAAACTATTTTAAATATTAGACAAAGATAACCCAAGTAAACACAAAATGCTGTTTTTAAGTGATGATTTTATTTATTAAGAAAAAAACTGTTCAAACCTACATGGCCCTATGTGAAAAAGGAACTGTCCCCTAAACCTAATAAGTGGTTGTGCCACCCTTAGTAGCAACAACTGCAATTAAGCAGTTGCGATGACTGGGAATGAGTCTTTCACATCGCTGTGGAGGAATTTTGGCCCACTCTTCTTTACAGAATTGTTTTAATTCAGCCATATTGGAGGGTTTCCGAGCATGAACCGCCCTTTTAAGGTCATGCCACGGCATCTCAGTTGGATTAAAGTCCGGACTTGGACTTTAAGCCATTTGGAGGTGGACTTGCTGGTGTGTTTTGGATCATTGTCCTGCTGCAGAACACAAGTGCCCTTCAGCTTGAGGTCATAAACTGATGGCCACACATTCTCCTTCAGGATTTTTTCATAGAGAGCAGAATTCATGTCCACAGAATATTGTCCCAAAAGAAATGGGGATCATCGAAATGTTTTTTGGCAAAAGTGAGACAAGCCTTTGTGTTCTTTTTGGTCAGAAGTGGTTTTCGCCTTGGAACTTGCCATGCATGCTATTTTTGCCCAGTCTCTTTCTTATGGTTGAGTCATGAACACTGACCTTAACTGAGGCAAGTGAGGCCTGCAGTTCTT
>JBBIGA010000007.1:13550757-13566201 GCA_037576975.1 Alestes dentex | reverse complement strand
ACTCTCTCACACACACACACACACACACACACTCACAAACACACACACACACACACACTCACTCAAACACACACTCTCACACACACACACACACACACTCACACACACACACACACACACACACAAATTCACACAAAGGCAGAGAGGTCACTTGTGGCCTTATTGTGAATTCAGTGTTCAGACAGAGCGAGCAATGACATTCTGTTCATATTTATTTACTGTCGGTCGCCTCACTTCCTGTTTCTGTCTTTTACATTTGCGTGTAAGCACACATGCACGCGCACACACATCCACACACACACACCCACACACCACATACACACACACACACACTCTTTCTCTCTCTCTGTTGCAAGCTAGGCAGCCTCCGAGTTCATGGCCTAAGTGATCCCACAGTGCATTTACAGCTTTTAATTGGTGTGTGTGTTTGTGTATGTGTGTGTGTGAATCATACCTCTCTGACAGACCAACGCTTTCTGATGTTTGTTTAATAGCCCTTTCCCTCTTTGGCTCTCATCCAGTTGTCTTCACAGCACAGACAGAGTGGAGGTCAGGATCAGGTCCTGCTTTATTCTGTTTCTGCGTTTTTATACTTAGAAAAATAAAGGCTGCCTGTTATCCTGCAGCTCGGCGTAGATAGTGGGATAACAGAAGTGAAAGAAGCAGGAGGGTAGCCAAGGTCTGGACGGTCAGACACAAAACTGTTTCAGGATCTTTATTTGTCACATACATAGTTACAGCATGTAGTGAAATGAGCTGTAAGACTGTGCAATAAAGTTATCAAATAAATTACATTGAAGAGAAACATGGAAAGGCTAAACTAAGGCAATAAAAATACAGAAAATGTTAAACAAAACAGATGTTACAGACGATAATGTGTCACTTCAGTAACACTAAAAAGTAAAAGTGCATAATGGCATGACACATTGTGACTGTAAGGTTAAGTTTCACTTTGTCATCAACAACTGTGTACTGTATACAACAAGTACATAGTGAGATGAAAAAATGTTCCTCTGCGATAACACTGCTCATGTAACACTAAAATTACGCAGTAACAATACCAGACATTAACAGCACACACTAATATCACAGGATAGCAATGTGCAGTAACAATACAACACTGTAACAATCCGCAATAACAATACAACACTGTAACAATGAGCAATAACAGTACCTGTCTAACAGACAGTGGGCATGAGACACAGGGCAATATCAACAATAAACGGTCCAACTGAACTTTGTGCATATGTAGATGTGATGCAAAAGAAGCTTTTTTACCTGCATATATGTAAACATTTGGGGAATCAGGCCTCACCGGGCAGCAAAGTATTAGAGTATGAACAAAGATAAATTATGTGTTGCATGAAAGGAAATTGCACATGGTAAACAGCCGTTTCAGCATGTGGAAATTAAAGCGATTGAGTCATTTAAAGTGTTTAGTATTACACATAGAAGGTGAGAAATGTCTGAATATACACTATTACAGATTCTACACTAAATGTAACATACCTGTATCGTTTTGTATGCATCTGAGGTTTATTTGATACAACTATAAAAAAAAAATGTTTGCGCTCACACATGGGTTGTGCAGGTGGTTCACTCGCTCCATTAATCAGGCACCCACCGCTCCTGCCTTTTGCTAATGAACCCCTGGTGTCGAGCCGTGTACCCAAGACGACCCAGAATGGATGGACTCAGTGATTGCACTGGCACAGGGTGTCTGCGGGGTTTAAAAAGTATTAAAAGGTGATAAATCAAAATTGCCAAATTCAAGGCCATTAAAATTGATAAATTTGGTTTTAGAGGTATTATTTAATAAAGAAAGGTATTATTTTTTCAGACTATGAGGTTTCCTATTTTGAGTGAAATTCTATCTGCTAAAGTTTGCGTTAGTTCGTTTAAACGTAGGCTTTAGCATATCTGGGCACCAGAGATGGGGACTCGAGTCTGAGACTCAGACTCGAGTCACACTTAAGTCACACAAACAAAACTTGTGACTTGACCCATGAGTCATAACTCATAAACAATGTTCATTTCATGGAATTTTTTATTCATATCTCACACTCTTTCCAACGACCCCTCGTTTGCCATAAACCAGAGTTATTAGCTGAAAACCGTTCACCTCGCCCCGGTGTCCCATCACTTTTGTCCGAGGTGAACGGTTTTCGGCTAATAACTCCGGATCGCTGGGGTTCTATTATGTTAAACGAGGGGTCGTTGGAAAGATGTCAAAAGCCCTATCTAACTGTGAAGTTTCACATTTAGAATGCGAGATATATTTTTCATACTGAACATTTAGATTTAAGATCATTTAAGGCAAGTCCTCCATGTTGGTGAGGGGATATCAAAGCACACAGTCCAGCCCCCTGCTAAGTAACAGCCAGTTGTAATCACTGGGCGTGGCCAATTAGCATATCTTCTAAACATTTAGAGGTCAAAAATCCCACATTTAGAGTCACAGTTTGTAAAAGTGCAACATTTAGATTTAGAGCGCAACATTAAGTTTTTTAGAAAGCAACGCAGAGTCCTGGACGAAGTCTGTGCCATTCTTGAAAATGATGCCAACAAGTTGGCCGAGGAGGCAGAGGGGAAGGCTGGGTCAAAAAATGGCCCAGCTAATCACTAAGTCCAATACACTTAGAAGGAGATACAAAGAGAAAAAAGAGGGACTGTTTAAAATGGACAAAATCATTGCAGATAAGGCCATGCAATTAAGACACTTGCCATAAGATTCCTTTGCTCATTGCTTGATATTAGGCCTATAGTACATGCTTATGTTAAAATTAAATAATAGCAGTCCACCAGTTCATGTAGTGGATGCCAGTTTGTGAAGTGATATCACCAACAGTTCATATAGCAGATACCAGTTTGTAATGCATCAACAGTTCATGCAGTGAATGCCAGCCAGTGTGTTGGAACTATGTCTTCGTCTTCATTGCACATTTTACGTAGTTTGTTTTAGTTTTATTCACGTAGTGAAATAAATGTGCAATATGTGGTCAACATCAGTGAGTCTGTAAATCTATTCTGTTGTATAGTGTTATATATGTCAAAATTTGCGTGAACGTTAGAAAGGTCACTGATTAACACTTGCAACTCAGTGTTGTGATGGTTTTTAAAAAAATTCCGAAGGTAGTAAAAAAGGTATTAAAAGGTATTACATTTAACTTAAGGATTGCTGTATATACCCTGTTCATGTTTGCTTCTGTGGTAACAGGGTACGCAGATCTACGATGCCAAACGGGGTGCCTTGGTGGACCTTGGCATCCTGGATGTGATGCAGATTTTTGGACGTGCTGGTAGGCCTCAGTTTGACAAGTACGGAGAGGGCACCATCCTAACCACTCATGACAAGCTGAGCCACTACCTGACTCTCCTCACTCAGCAGAATCCCATCGAGAGCCAGTTTCATGCCAGCCTGGCTGATAACCTCAATGCTGAAGTACTGCACCCCCACACACTTCATAACACTGAACACAAGCAAACTCCAAATATTATTATTTAATCGATGGGAGACTTAGTGTTCATATTATGTGTACTTTCTTATACATTTACATTTGTTGGCATTTTAAGGCTCTCCCCAAAATGTCTGTGGCTCCACTGTGTGATGTTACTTTGAAGTCATACTTCATAACTGCATTTCATTATAGAGAGTCATTGCACTTCATTATCTAGAGTAATTGATTGTTCTTATTTGACTAAGCAGTAAAATTCACTAAGTTAATTCATGTTCCCTCTATTCCAGTCATTTTGTTTATTTAGTGTCACTGCTTTATTAGAATCAAAATTTGCCAAGCCCATAGTTGTTTACACTCAGTTTCTCACTTTCATGACTGCATAAACACAGCTTCATGATTATTGTCACCTTTGGTTTAGACTAACCAAATGAAAACCTTTATACACAAAAGTGCCAACAGCAGTGGTACCCCTATGAAAAAGTATAAACAATTCTGAGTGTTAAGTACTTCTGATAACTTTTGTTTCCACTGGGGTATAAAAATGCAGTGATGCAGAGGCAAAATTCCCCTTCTAATTCTTTAAACAGGGGATGATTAGAGAATATGCAAATGAAATGAAAAAAGTGTGTTGACCTTCATTAAGCAAACAATGGCTGTTAAAACAATAACTACAAATTTTAAACAAATTTAGCTGTAGTGATCCTGCCTAGAAGACAGTGTGTGTATGTTTATTTTATCCTTACACACAGTGAGAAAGGTGATTAGTAAGTTGAATATTCATGCCAACAAACTATTTCCAAGGTGTTTTTTTTTCTTTTTCATTTAAACACTAAATAAAGCACATGACGTTTGCTAGATGCTACTGGAAGTTTGACTAGAGCCAAGTTCTGTGGTCAGACGAGACAAATATAGAGCCTTTTGCCAAAAAACAGAAAATACTCATACACTAAAAAGCAAAATGGTTTTATAGGAAAGAGCTTCATCTCCACTAGTAAATATGATGGGAGATCTGTGACGTTTTAGGGCTGTATTTCCTCCAAAGACCCTGG
Source organism: Alestes dentex (assembly GCA_037576975.1). Classification (NCBI taxonomy): domain Eukaryota; kingdom Metazoa; phylum Chordata; class Actinopteri; order Characiformes; family Alestidae; genus Alestes; species Alestes dentex. Next base: position 13,561,694 of record JBBIGA010000007.1, on the reverse strand, counting down.
GGCCCTTGTTACATGGCATCAACTCCATCCAGTACCAAGAGATTTCAAAAGAATATCTCCCAAAAAGCTAAAACTGCGTAATGGGGGATTTTTCAGCAGGACAATAATCCAAAACCTACACTCAAATCCATTTTAAATATTTAAATGACAGTAAAATTAATCTTTTGACACCAAAGCCCCATTAAAAACATATAGTATGAGCTAAACAATGAAATATTTTTATGACATTTTTACCCACCTTTACCAAAGGTGGCAATAATTACGGAGTATCATATATGTGAAGTTCATAATTAATTAATGACCAAATAATTTATCTCCAGGGTTCCAGAGTAATTGGATGATAATTCTAAAGACAAAGGGGATTAGAAAGTGTACTTTAGAAAGAGCCACAAAGCTTAGGGATTCAGTCCTGTGAGCAAATGTTGTGATTAGATGCAGATTGAGGTTCATTTCATAGAGTGAAAAAATGATCCTATCTTGGGAAGTCCCCCATGTTTCCACTTGATGGCAGCATTCAACAGCAATCAGTAATAAAATATAGCCAATGTGACAGTTTCAGAACTGACCATGAGATGGTGCAATCTGACCACAAGAAATCTAAGCTAGCATTCGTTTAAGGACTTAATGTGTAAAATTCTACTCTCTGCATGTTATGTGACTGTCAGAATGTCAGCTGATGCATAAGAGCATTCTGAAAAGCATATTTTTGTCTTTGTTTTCCCTTCTCCCAGGTGGCTTTGGGAACTGTTACTAACATTGAAGAAGCTGTTAAGTGGTTGAGCTACACCTACCTGTATGTACGAATGAGAGCCAATCCACTGGCTTATGGCATCAATCATAAGGCCTACCAGGTACACTTCAAGACCTTCTTCAGAGCCCTCTGAGTCTAACTCAGCACACCTCAAATTCCCTTCATCATTTCCAGTTTCAAGAAGTAGCATTTTTCTTGCCTATACTCTACATGTTATAGAAAGGCCCCCTTCTCTAACTTTGCCATGGGCCAGAAATAGTTGGTTTACCATTTCTCCATTTACCCATCAAATACCTATTATAATGGATTATTTGTCACAGATGGATCCAGGGCTGGAACTTTACAGGAAGGAGTTAGTTGTGGAGGCTGGAAGGAAACTGGACAAAGCTCGAATGATTCGGTTTGAGGAGAGGACTGGTTATTTTGCCTCAACTGATCTTGGCAGGACAGCCAGCCACTTCTACATCAAGTATAACACTATTGAGGTATAGTGGTTAATTTTTGCCCTGTTTGTGATCTAGGATTTCACACATATTGCTTATTTACAGGACTGAAAGGTTCAACAGAACCTTGGGTTTTCAATAATCTGTTACAACAGCTGCCAACAAAATTACTTTTATTCTCTGTCAACTTACAGTAACAGAGTAGACTATACTACATACATGGCTTATGGTGTGTTGTGAAAGCACCTCTAAATTTCAGTTATTGCTGCTATTGCCCTGATAGCCATGTGGTTTTGGTGAGAAACAAATTTTCCAAGGTTTTTTTTCATTATTTTCCTCTCATTTGTAATTTTCTAACTGCATGAACTATGTATTTCTTCATACATACAGATATATACAGAAACAATAGATAATTTTGTTTGTAAGCGGAAATCACTATATATTGTCTATTCATTCTAAATTATGCTTTTGGTTTGTCAGCAGGTGAGTAATATGAATTCAAAGCAACATGTGCCCAGTGTTGAAGATTGGTTATTGATTCAGAGCAATTTGGGATCAATAAAGTTTTCTGATTCTGATTATTTTAATTCCACAGACTTTCAATGAACTTTTCAACGCCCAGAAAACAGAAGCTGATATTTTGAGTATTGTCTCTAAAGCAGAGGAATTTGAGCAGGTTAAGGTAAGCTGTTGCCTTGCACTCTGTATGTAGATTAACTGACACTGCTGGAGAATTGGATTTGACAGAAAGAGTCTGAAACAAACCAAGGACAGCCAGAGTTTCAGCCTGGCTTTATGTGGCATCACATGTGTAGAGTGCAGTTCCATATCCTTGCGCTGTGTGCAGGTGCGTGATGAGGAAATGGAAGAGCTGGAGACATTGCTGTGTAACTTCTGTGAGCTGCCAGCAGCTGGAGGAGTGGAAAATGGCTACGGCAAAATCAACATCCTGCTGCAGACCTACATTGGCCGTGGAGAGGTGGACAACTTCTCGCTCATCTCCGACCTGGCTTACGTGGCACAGGTGAGCAACATACACACAAACACACACTGTCATCTGCACATTTCTAGCATTTCAAGTGGTACCACACTATGCCGTATACGTCAACAAAACAATACTGGAAAAACACAAGCAGTGCTTTTAATTTCCTGGAAAATGTGGACCAACAACTGTCGGTCTGAATTTTTTCATCGTGCATACATTGTTGTTGTCATAAATTTGTCATTGTATCCTTAATGATTATGTTTTGCCTCCCAGCATGTTTCTGTTTAAAATGAATGTCCTTTTTGACTTTCTTTAATGAGATCATTGACTTTGGTTAACCAACACTGCTGATCTCACAGGAACATCTCACCCGGCATTTTGGTAAAACTCAGGATAAAACCAGTCAAAATACTAATATTTTGGCCAGCCCATATTTCACAGTGACTGAGAGACAAGAATCCTTTGTGCAGGGAGTCTGCCCCCCTTCTGTCTCTTCCCATCCTCTGCAGAAGCCATCTATCCCGCTCTCCCGCAGTAACTGGTTCCATGTGGCCGAATAGTTGAAATAGTTCAGGCAAATTCCCTCTTTGCTCCTAATTCGCCTGATTTCAGATGAACAGCCGGGGATCCTGCAGCGGCCGTCACTGTGGAGTAGAAAGTATCTGATTTTAAATCCAGACTAAGGCCCTCCCTGATGCTCCTGCCTGCGATAACTCACAAAACTCTGATAGAGAGAGAGGTTGTTTCTCAGTGGCTTTAGCAACTGCAAGAAGGTGAAGATCTCAGTTGGACTCTAGGCTCTGGTGGAGAGCTATGAGAACTTATCTCATCTCATGTGAAGCCTTCAAAATTCATCACGCAAGCTTAAGGAATCATCTGACCATGAGCAAAAGAAGTCTATGAAGATACATTGTCCAAGGACTATGGCTTGCTTCCATTCAAGTGTTTTAAATGAGATCGCAGGGACCATCTTGCTCTTCGTAATGTTGCCATTGAGAAAGATTGTTGGTGTAGGCTGATGAAAGAGCTTGGTGGCCCTTGTGGCCTGTAAAGCAGCAGCAGATGAACATCTGGAGCAGCAGGTGCCTCCCACCACCAATGACACACACATGCTCACACAAAACAGCTGTTCTGGCCAGTCAGTTGGGGCAAGTTCAGGCCGATCAGTCAGAGGAGTGATATCCATTACCTTTCTATCTGAATGCAGCCACACCTTATAGATCTCCTCCCTGTCAGACCTTACAAACAGTCTGTAAGTTAGATCATACCAAACAAGGAACCATTTAGCCTGTGCATTTTTCATTGGCTGTGGCTGTATATGTTCAGAACTACAGTCCACAAAAAACACTTCAAAAACTTCAAAAAGTGCGGTGTTTCAATTCAAAAACACCGCACTTTGCTATTTAATCTGTTTAGACTGTTAGTGTATCGACATGACTGCTTATCTGATCTGTTTTAGAACGCTGCTCGTATCATGAGGGCACTCTTTGAGATCGCTCTGAGGAAGCGCTGGCCAGCCATGACCTACAGGTTGCTCAACCTGTGTAAGGTGCTTGACAAGCGTCTGTGGGGCTGGGCCCATCCCCTGCGCCAGTTTTCCATGCTGCCCAGCTCTGTGCTGTCTAGACTGGAGGAGAGGAAGCTCACTGTGGACAAGCTCAAAGACATGCGCAAGGACGAGATAGGTCAGTCTATGGCAGCGCGGACCGGGGCGTTCAGTTGCCCAGACTGTGCTTTATTGTATGGTGTGTAAAATCATTTTTCGCAAAACTTTTAAGGTCAAGGTGGTCCATTTCTAGTCTTAAAGGGACAGTGACCAGCAGTATTGTGATTTCCTCCCTCTAGCACACCTGCTAAACATCTAGCACACCTGTTAAGGGATGTGTGGAATCAGGGACGACTGAGCAGTATCTGATAAATCACCAAACTATGCTGGACTCTAGCCCTCCAAGACCAGTTTCCCATCCCGGCTTTAAGTGTTTCACAAGCTAGCGTATTTTCACCCGCCCATGTTATATTAGTGACAGGAACATACAATACTGTGCAGAAGTCTTGGGCCCCTGTGAAAATAATATTTATCTCTGTAGGTGGGCTGTGAGTGTTTTTTCACATTAATATGACCAAATATACTCAATAAAACTAAAAAGAATAAATACAAATAACATCATACAGTAAATAGTGATTTTATATACGATATATCAGTGTGTTCTTTTGCACTGGTGCTTTTGCACAGTATTTTATAAGTATGTGAATCAAAGAGATATGAAGAAATGTTTTGTGTCTACGGATGCAGGTCACATGTTGCACCATGTGAACATTGGGCTGAAGGTGAAGCAGTGTGTCCACCAGATTCCTGCCATCCTGATGGAGGCTACGATTCAGCCAATTACAAGAACCGTCCTTCGCGTACGCCTCACCATTACCCCCGACTTCAGGTGGAACGACCAGGTAACTATGGCAACCGCAGCCAAGGCAGAAAATAATGCTTGCTTTGTCTTTGGCATACCTGCTGTATTCTGCACTGGTGCACATAGATTTTGGCCAACATTTCTTTGCATTTCAGAGTACATTCAGACACACACACTCACTCACGCGCGCACACACACACACACACACACACACACACACACACACGCGCACACGCACACACACACATAGCCCTATCTTGGATTAGTGAAGCTTAAAGGAGGCTTAATCTGTCCTTCCCTCCCCTGTGTTTAAGATCAGAGTGGGTAGAATGGCCAGACTATTGCTGCTATTGTTCTGTGGAGTGGAAAGGAGGGTGTGGGAGTGTGTGTGTGGGGCAGGGGGGAGTGAGCCCCAGATGGACCCTATGTGTGCTTCTTGTGCTGCTTCTTGTGTGTCTCACTCCACTGCCTTATAGGAGCTTCTAGCTCGACAGTCGGCATCTGTCTCTTGATTCAGCCCTTCTACCCCACCCCATCCACAGTTTCTCCCTCCATACAGCTTCAGCACACAAATCGAATGGCTTATTCTCTGTTTAAGGACAAGGCTGTGTTCGAAGACTTCTACTATTTCATTTGAATTGTGACATATTTAAAATCATGTTAATAAAAAGTAAGAAACAAGTTTCTATAAGTGCTTACTTTGAACTGTGCTTTGGGGCCTTAGTTTACTGCTTCAACAGGCAGATACAAACGTTGGATGGTGATTCTTGTGGCCGTCTGATTTCTTTCATTGTGGTTTTCTTTGTCTTCTTTTTTTTGCCCCTTTTGCTATATGTGTTTATTTTAGTTTACTATTAATATACTATAGTTTAAGTTGCTACTTTTCCTTTATCTTCATTAATCAGAAATGTCCAGTGGGTGACATACTGCAGTGTTAGCTCTCCAGCACTGAACAAGTAGCTTGATAGAAGAAGCATGTGTATTTGATCTGTCCGTGTGGCACACCTGCTCTTGGCTCTTGGCGAAAGCAAGGCGCTTGTGTGAATCCCGCTGCAGCGAGGCTGTAGCTTTTGAAAACAAACAGACTTCATTAAGTAGCAGCTGCGCAAGACTTCACTCCTCCTGCAAGTTCAGATTCTCCCCAGAGTATTTTTCACACTTATAAACTTCCCATCTGACCATATTCACACCTTTTAACATTACTGTCATTAGTTTTACTTTTTCTTTTCTTTTGAACTCTTCTCCTGGGAGCAGCGTTTCTTGTTAAGTTGATTTGTGTCAAGATTCTGAACTCCATGCGTATTTTTAAAGCAAGCATATGCACTCAAGTTGAGCCAATTTCCAAAAGAGTACGCTGTACATGTTCAACACTTGCTTCAGTCTAAACAGGGCTGTTCCTATTTGTTGGGTTGTGGTTCAGATTAAGCAATCTTTATCTGTCTAATCAATCAGCATAGCTTAATCCCAGCTGCGAATTCCACCGTGCCATGTCTATATATGCTTGATCTGAACATGACCTCCATGTTTTCTTGTTTCTGGACCTGAGAGGAATGCCCATGAGAGTGGAGAGCAGGATTAGGGCCAGATTAGTGCAGAGCTTCAGCCGAGCTCCATCAGGAATCGGAGGCCTTTTGTAGCGCCACCAGAAAGGCAAGGCCGAATGGGGAAGATGAATGTTTGTGTCCGATTAGCAGTGCGTGCTCAACTCATGGGAGAGTTGTAATGGAACACCCCCAAGCTTAGTGCTGATCTCAGTGCAAACTTACTCGCAGCAGCTCTGCAGATCTCTGCGGATGCAAAGCAGTGACAATGTACTCTGAGCTTCTGATCAAACTGTTTTTTGTTTTTTTGCAGAGTGTTGTAATTCTTTTCAAATGGATGTGCAATCCACAAACTCATCACAGCTTTATCTATGAATGCCACTGCCGGTTTCTCCCTCAGCCCTCATGAGAGATATCCTGCCCTCATGCTTTCTGAGATCATTCTTCAACCAGGCAAAGATATGGCAGAAATAGTCACGCCCACTCTTTCAGCGGAAATGGAAAGAGTGGAATTGTCTTAGGTCCCAGTGAGGCAGAGGGATACGGTCATTATTTCTACCAGTCTGTCACAGTTAATGACGTTCCACCTCATTATCTGTCTGCCCGCCAGGTGCATGGCTCAGTCGGCGAGCCGTGGTGGCTGTGGGTGGAAGACCCTATCAATGACCACATTTACCACTCTGAGTACTTCCTCCTGCAAAAGAAACAGGTAAGGACGCAGTGTTGGACTAAACAATAAGAGTACCAAATGTGAAATCTGAAAATTCATATTTTAAAAACAAAACAATAGTATTTTCTTGGTGGTTGTGATTTAACAAAAAATCTCCAGTGCAATAAAGTCATGATTGACTACGTTGTATAGTGTGGATAAAAGAGCTGAATATGGAAGGGGGATTAATATATAGTTTGTTGTAATATTTAAATATGGTATGGAATGTTGCCCTGCCATAAAAATGTAGCTCCTATTTCTCTCTTTTTCTCTCTCTCGCTCTCTCTCTCTCTCTCTCTCTCTCTCTCTCCCCCCCTCCCTCTCTCTCAGGTGGTGAGTGGGGAGCCACAGCAAGTGGTGTTCACTATCCCAATCTTTGAGCCCATGCCTTCACAGTACTACATCCGTGCAGTGTCTGACCGCTGGCTAGGCTCTGAGGCTGTGTGTATCATCAACTTCCAGCACCTGATCCTGCCTGAGAGACACCCACCACACACAGGTTTGTGTGTTTCAGGACTGCCTCATGCTATGTACTGTATCATTCTCATGCTATGTTCTATGTATATATGAAATACATTACAAAACATGTTAAGGACTAGTCATTATTGTCTCTGGCGATGGTGATGCCACAGCCATTTGTTGCTGGCAGTCCGAGAGAGCACAATTGGCTAGTGCAGGCATCTGTTAGCAGACAGAATTGGCGGATTACATTCTCCTCCAAGCCTGTTAAGCTGTCCCATGACATTGCGTTTGTGACAGTTTGAAAAGATGCTGTGTGTGGCTTCACATGACTAGCCTTCACTCTCTTGGTGTTGGTAGTATCATGTAATTTGGGTAGTTCTGGCCAGTAGTAAAATCAAGCATGTTGCAGCCCTCTGCCATATTAGTATTGCACAAGCCAGTTTTGTGATAATGGTAGCATTGCACATCAATGTGTCACAGATACAGAGGTCACATACACAACTATAAGAGCTGAAACTGTAGCCAGTTTTAAAGAGCTGCTAAAAACTGCACAATTCTCCTCCGCCTTCGGCACTTCCATTGTTGATTATTTATGTATTAGTCTTCTGTTCTTTTTTATTTTATTCTATTTTATTTTATTCTATTCCTATAAAAAGCATTTAATGACCTCTATGTATGATGTGCTGTATAAATAAACTTGAATTGACTTGACCACTACATTATGTCCATCACATGAGGGTGAAACACAAAGTATTTTACAGGGTTGTATGGATAAGAGACTTAAACATTTGTGATCACAAATGTGGCTTCTATTTTGTTGTTGTGACACATTTGTATTGTTTATGTTAATTTATGAAATTTGCTTTTGGCATTTATCTTCACAGAGCTCCTGGACCTGCAGCCACTGCCTGTGACAGCACTGGGCAACAGGGAGTATGAGAGTCTGTATAAGTTCACACATTTCAACCCCATTCAGACACAGATTTTTCACACGCTCTATCACACTGATACTAACGTGCTGCTCGGAGCGCCCACTGGCTCAGGAAAAACCATCGCTGCAGAGATGGCCATTTTCAGGGTCTTCAACAAGTACCCTACTTCCAAGGTCTGTGACTGTGACATTTGTTTTTTTGCATTGCCATTTTCATTATAAATTAATGGTTGACACTGTGGGTCTGTAGGTGGTGTACATTGCTCCTCTGAAAGCACTGGTGAGAGAGAGGATAGAAGACTGGAAGATTAGAATTGAGGAGAAGCTTGGAAGAAAGTGAGTCAGCTGCTACTTAGGGCTAGATGAAATGGGTCAAAAGCTATAATGATAAGAATATTCTTATCAGTTCATGATTAGCATCATGTCAAAAGTTCCAGGTCTTGAATTGTTTTAATTGTTACTAATATATTGAACAATTGCAACAATTTTTGGCCTGACCATCTGCCCAGAGGCGCTTCTGGGCCATATTTGGTTTAAATTTGAAATTATTTTCTACCCCAAGCCTTTTAACCAATTATGTGAAACAGAACCCTTGATAGGCAGCCTCATGGGCAGCTTTTTGATTTAAAATCAGAGATTGGATGACTGATTTGATTTATTGTTCTAATTTTTTAAATTAAATGCCATAATTAAAAAAAAAAAACATATGACCAATTTTTGGAATGTCCATTGTCCAGTTTATCACAACGTAATGTTGCATCCCTACAAAACGTTTTATTAGTTCTATGTCTCTGTCTCTCTTTTTGTAGAGTGATAGAGCTGACAGGTGATGTGACTCCAGACATGCGAGCCATAGCACAAGCGGACCTGATTGTCACCACTCCAGAGAAGTGGGATGGAGTCAGCCGCAGCTGGCAGAACCGCAGCTACGTCCAGAAAGTGGCCATTCTTATCATTGATGAGATCCACTTGCTTGGTAAACATGTATTTCGTTCATAGTTTCGGCACAGTATGAATTCTGTTTTATCTAGCTTACGTTATTTGACCATGCCACCATGTGATTGCATAGGGGAGGACAGAGGGCCAGTTCTTGAAGTCATTGTGTCCAGGACAAACTTCATCTCATCACACACCTCCAAATCTGTGCGAGTGGTTGGCCTATCCACTGCGCTAGCCAATGCACGAGATCTGGCAGACTGGCTAGGTATTGGACAGGTGAGGACTTAGCAGCTTTCACATCCATTCCTTTGTCTTAGTTTATTTCTGTCCATCATGAATGCTCTTGTACATTAATGCCCATATATTACAGCCCCCATATAATTATTAAAAGAGGCAAATTTTGAATTGCCATCTGCCATGTCTTATTTTATCCTAAATAATATGCATTATGTAAATAAGCCCTTTGAAAATTATCATGTGGTAACTGCTAGAAATTATTCAGTAACTTTTGTAAATGCAGCATGTAAGCTACACAGTTATAAAAGTTGACACTCACATATATGCCTTTAAAGTCTAAGGAGTCTTGTCTGTCATGCAATTACATGCAATTAACAAATGGTTTTACTTTTTTAATCAAAGTCTCTGCATAATGTTCAAACAATCAAACTTCCCCCACCAGAGTCTGTGTGTACACCTGTATGTGAGCTGCACTTTTTGTAAATGCTGGAACTCAGGGCATGTTGCGGGATTCTAGCTGGGATGGGGTAGTCAGCAGTAGTTATGTAAACGTTGTTGCAGGGTTGCTGAGACGTCGTGCTGGCAGACAGATAGTGGCAGGAGGGGGGCAGAGGCTGTCCATAAATCTGCCTGGTGCTGTTTGGACTGGGGCACGGCATTACCTGCCCAATCCATTATCCACCCCTTTAAATATGTGCACACACGCACCCAGGCCTGTGCCACTTGTGTGAGAACGGGGCTCTGGGACAGGGGACAATGACTGGCTGTAATTACCCCCAGATGGGCCACAGTGTCAGGCACAGAGCCAGCTGGTCACTCCATTTCACTCTCTGACTCTCTGTCTCCCTCTCTCTCTCTCTCTCGCTCTTTCTCTCAGATGGGCTTGTTTAATTTCCGGCCTTCGGTTCGTCCCGTCCCATTGGAGGTACACATCCATGGTTTCCCTGGACAACATTACTGTCCCCGCATGGCCAGCATGAACAAGCCTGTTTTCCAAGGTACAGTAGTCTGGCTCTCCCGTTGATATATTATTCTCCAAAATTGCAGCTTTACTAGAGAAGCAAAAAACACATTAACTTATACTGTAAGTTTGTCCATTCATCACAAAATGTTGTTAAAGCCGACTAATACAGGTTTATGCAAATAAAAAAAGTTTTGTTCTAACAGCGACACCATGTTTCCTGATGACCAAATACACACCCAGGCTCACAGTCATTTTTCTCACCAGTGAATGTATTCTTCTACAGCTATCCGCAGCCATTCCCCTGCCAAACCTGTTTTGATCTTTGTGTCATCTCGACGGCAGACACGTCTTACAGCGCTTGACCTGATTGCTTTCCTGGCCACAGAGGATGACCCTAAACAGTGGCTACACCAAGATGAGAGAGAGGTCAGATTGTGCTATAATGCTACAGCAAGACTGCATTTTGATATTTTGATACAAAACGTTATGAGCTCCACTGGGTCACACTACTGTACAGTGACACAAACTATTATAGCCTTCCCATACTGTATGCGCACAGAATATATA